>JADBJO010001986.1:317500-355384 GCA_016801955.1 Conus betulinus | reverse complement strand
GTTTAACTTTTCAATTGTGTGTGGTGGGTGTGTGCTTTTTTCTCTTTTGTCATACTATCTTTTCTCCCGGGTTCATCCTGTTTTATGATGCCTCTTTGCCCATCCCCTGTCAATCAAGATACAAAACCATGTCATTTCCGCTTTGTGAGGTCATTTAATTTAAGGTCTTTTGGAACAGAATGCGAAGCACCATTTAGGTCCATGGTCATAAAGGGAACGCACTCAGAAAGAGGGAAAGTTGAAAGGTGTTTAAGAGGGAAAGTGAGAAGGTGTTACTAGTCCCTGGTCATAAATGAAACGTGTTACACTCAGAAAAGAGGGAAAGTGAGAAGGTGATAAGAGGGAAATTGAGAAGGTCCCTGGTCTCATAAATGGAACGGCACTCAGAAAAGAGGGAAAGTGAGAAGGTAATACTAGTCCCTGGTTATAAATGGAACGGCACTCAGAAAAGAAGGAAAGTGAGAAGGTGACCCTCTGTTTGATCGTGTGACTGTTTGCAGAGACCAAGGCAAAGCGACAGAAGTTGGATGAGGGAGCCCTGCGGAAAAGTCAGCGCCACCGCAAGCAAGAGGGGAGAAAGAAATGAAAGTGTCGTCGACAATGACCCTGAAAGAGTTTCAAGACTAAGGTGAGAGGAAGAAGAACAAGTCCAGTCCAACAATGGAAACTGCAGATAGTGTGGTGTAGTGCAAAGAGAAACAAAGGTAGATAGTGTGGTGTAGTGTAAAGAGAACAAAGGCAGATAGTGTGGTGTAGTGCGAAGAGAACAAAGGTGGATAGTGTGGTGTAGTGCAAAGAGAAACAAAGGCAGATAGTGTGGTGTAGTGCGAAGAGAACAAGGGTGGATAGTGTGGTGTAGTTATGGGAGAGAACAAGGGTGGATAGTGTGGTGTAGTGTATGGAGAACAAGGGTGGATAGTGTGGTGTAGAGTATGGAGAACAAGGATGGATAGTGTGGTGTATGGAGAACAAGGTGGATAGTGTGGTGTATGGAGAACAAGGGTGGATAGTGTGGTGTAGTGTATGGAGAACAAGGGTGGATATGTGGTGTAGTGTATGGAGACAAGGTGTGATAGTATGGTGTAGTGTATGGAGAACAAGGGTGGATAGTGGGGTGTAGTGTATGGAGAACAAGGGTGGATAGTGTGGTGTATGGAGAACAAGGGGTGGATAGTGTGGTGTAGTGTATGGAGAACAAGGGTGGATAGTGTGGTGTAGTGTATGGAGAACAAGGGGGATAGTGTGGTGTATGGAGAACAAGGGTGGATAGTGTGGTGTAGTGTATGGAGAACAAGGGTGGATAGTGTGGTGTAGTGGTATGGAGAACAAGGGTGGATAGTGTGGTGTAGTGTATGGAGAGGGTGGATAGGATAGTGTGTAGTGTATGGAGAACAAGGGTGGATAGTGGTGTATGGAGAACAAGGATGGATAGTGTGGTGTAGTTATGGAGAACAGGGGGATAGTGTGGTGTAGTGTATGGAGAACAAGGGTGGATAGTATGGTGTAGTGTATGGAACAAGGGTGGATAGTGTGGTGTAGTGTATGGAGAACAAGGGTGGATAGTGTGGTGTAGTGTATGGAGAACAAGGGTGGATCGTGTGGTGTAGTGTATGGAGAACAAGGGTGGATAGTGTGGTGTAGTGTATGGAGAACAAGGGTGGATAGTGTGCTAGGTGTATGGAGAACAAGGGTGGACAGTGTGGTGTATGTATGGAGAACAAGGGTGGATAGTGTGTTGTAGTGTATGGAAGAACAAGGGTGGATAGTGTGGTGTAGTGTATGGAGAACAAGGGTGGATAGTGTGGTGTAGTATGGAGAACAAGATCGGATAGTGTGGTGGTATGGAGAACAAGGTGGATAGTGTGGTGTAGTGTATGGAGAACAAGGTGGGATAGTGTGGGTTGTAGTGTATGGAGAACAGGGTGGATAGTGGTGCTATGGTGTATGGAGAACAAGGTGTAGTGTATTGTAGTGTATAGAGAATAAAGGGTGGATAGTGTGGTGTAGTGTATGGAGAACAAGGGTGGATAGTGTGTGGTGTAGTGTATGGAGAACAGGGGATGGATAGTGTGGTGTATGGAGAACAAGGGTGGATAGTGTGGTGTAGTGTGGAGAACAAGGGTGGATAGTGTGTGTATGGAGAACAAGGGTGATAGTTTGGTGCAGTGTATGGAGAACAGGGTGGATAGTGTGGTGTAGTGTATGGGAGAACAAGGGTGGATAGTGTGGTGTAGTGTATGGAGAACAAGGGTGGATAGTGTGGTGTAGTGTATGGAGAGCAAGGTGGATAGTGTGGTGTAGTGTATGGAGAACAAGGGTGGATAGTGTGGTGTATGGAGAACAAGGGTGGATAGTGTGGTGTAGTGTATGGAGAACAAGGGTGGATAGTGTGGTGTAGTGTATGGAGAGCAAGGGTGGATAGTGTGGTGTAGTGTATGGAGAACAGGGTGGATAGTGTGGTGTATGGAGAACAAGGGTGGATAGTGTGGTGCAGTGTATGGAGAACAAGGGGTGGATGGTATGTGTAGTGTATGGAGAACAAGGGTGGATAGTGTGGTGTGGTGTATGGAGAACAAGGGTGGATAGTGTGGTGCAGTGTATGGAGAACAAGGGTGGATGTATGGTGTAGTGTATGGAGAACAAGGGTGGATAGTGTGGTGTAATGCTTGGATGGTATGATGTTGTGCAGCGTGGACTCTTATCATTGTTACAGCAATGGTAAATAGCTGAAACAGCATAACCCTTTCATTTGTAATTAACGGAACAGAATTGAAATATCAACCCTACTGGAACTACTTTTGGAGTGACTATAAAACAAAGCGGGGAGTGAGGGGCTGAAAAGTGGCTACGTAAGAACTTGTTTTGTTTCACCCCCACTGAGCAGCGGAGTGCCGGTTTCGAACAACAAATCCACATCAGTCCAGCCCAAAAATAGGACAAGAAACCTTTTTTTTAGCCTACGTATCAACTCAACCCTTATCAGACCTACAATCCACCTCAAAAGGGAGAAACTTTAAATAATACCTATACAGAATACACCACAGAACTGATGAACCTTCGAAACTAAGTACATTACTAAAAAGGTACTTAAGAGCTTCGATATACAGATACAGAACACACCACACCAAAATACTAACAAAAAAGAAAACAAAAAGAGCTGAAAAGAACGTGTGGTGTCGGTGGCCGAAAATCGCTTGTTAAATAGATCGAAACACATGGATCTTGATATGAAACAATGTTGTTAGACTACGGAAGGAGGACATGAGGGGAGAGGGGAGAGGTTTTGCGAGTCTACCTAAGTGCAAATTGTGTATAAGTGATTACACGTCCACACTTCTCACTGCCCTTTGCTGTTTCACATTGGGTAAGGGTCATGCCCTGTTCAGTCATTTCCCACCATTCGTCAGACGAAAAAGAACCAAGTAAAACAGCGCGGCGAAGACCTGTTAGCAGCAGCACCGAAGCACCTCTGGGCCACGCTTCGATTCTAACCTCTACCTGTATGTGTACATTGTTTAGTCAAGGTCAGTGATATGCTACTCCGTTGTCTGTGCATCTCTGCCCGTCTTTGAGGTGTTTGGTTGTGTTTTGTTTTGCGGAACGCTAGCGCCACCGCAAGCCAAGAAACGGGGGCTGAAAGAAATGAAAGTGTCGTCAACATGACTCTGAAAGAGTTCACGACTAACCCATTTATGCCGAAGTTTTTTTTAAACCTGCTATTTTAGTTTTTTTGTCTGCAATCTCACTTTAAACCACGGACATAACGAATAACAAAGTTTTTGTGTTTGGTGGTGTTTTAGCAACACTCAAAGACTGCGTTTCCCATATGGGACCTAGGATCGAAACGGGAACAGGTTTACATGGCCATCACAATATGTCAGAAGGATGAATAACATCTCAAGTATAAGTTTTTATTGTCTCCAGCAATTGTGTTTAATGCATCTTTGCAGTACAGTCAGCAAGTTACCACATCGGAAGAATGTATTCTGACGAGAAGAATGTGGGAAAAGAATCCGCGAAAGAAAAGGAAATGCCAATAAACCTTCAGCAACATTATAGAAGAACCGATGACTTCACATGTCCCAGAAGGCATTTTCATTCCTTACTGGGACCAGAGTGGCTTACAGATTCCTGTATGGCCATTTCCTTTCTTTGGTTACTTCGGCGGTGATAGTGCAGGCAGCACTTGTCATGCATCCCGACCATGCCATTTTTAGCATCATCTGTCGTGCGTTTTCCCACACGCTGCGGGCAGAAAACGACGGTTGAGTTGTGAGCCATTGTGAATAAACAATGGTTTTCCATCAATTGACGGCATTTCCACTTTTATTCTTTGTCAGGAGAGGAATACAATATTCTACACAATAAGCCGTCCTGATTTGGCTTTCTGATTTCATGACGTATGCCATTGCAACGACCACTACGGAACCCAAGCATGTCCCAAGGGACGAGTCACGTTGGGCAGCCCGCCGGAGGTGCCCGTACAATGGCCAGCTTGCTGGACACTCATTGGCAAGGCATGCAGCAAAAATTGCCCCCCACCATTTCCTTTGATCGTATGTGGCCCACCCTGTTATTATCCTACGTTTTTTGTCCCATCCTGTCCCACGCCCTCCACATCGTTTTATTGTAATGAAAAATGACGGCTGGGCTGAGGGAATCTGAACGCTTCTTGGTGTGTCAGACCCTAGACCACCTGCTGGGCAGTCTCTACTTGGATGCACACCGACACTTTTGTTTGAAACTACATTCCACAACATATGTTTGTCGGCCGTCCAGACGAACAACAATTGGCGCCGGAAAATTTGTGAGAAACCAGACGCATGAAGTTGCTCCAGTTCGGAAGTCGCATGCTGCCCCTCTTTTCTTTTTATGATTACTTGCTGGCAACAGAGACAACAATGGGCAAATTCTCATCCGGTATGGACCTTATTTGTACCCTTGCAGCCCTATTCCTTTTCAGTGACCAGCAATCCACTAGTTTGACAGGGCATGTGCTAAATTGTCAAATGTGAGATGGAAAGCATCTTTAGGCTCGGTTTCCGTGTGCTGGGTCTTTCTGCCCTGCTGGTCGTTTGTGAGCTCAGCTATCAAATCGCCACAACGGAACCTGCCCATCCCAAGACCAGGATACTCAGTTGGTTGCCTGTCGTCCCTTTGAACCCGTGGTAGGGTTCAACTGTGTGACCACGTACCCGAGAGAATTTGTGCATTACGGCCCATTTTGACACCCAACGCGTGGGGGCTTTTCCTCTGATAAATGGTTCGCACCATGGCGACCAAAGTCTGGAATCATGCTTTCACTCTATGCTGAGGTTTTGTTCTTTCAGAAAAAATGTCAGGGCATCTTTCAGTGATCAAGAGTCAGATCCCTCAGTATTTTGTTTTTTAACTCATTTTGTCATCTGTATCACCAAGTCGTTGTTGTCCCTAACATGACCGTACTATCATGATCTCATCAAAGCGATGCCTGGTCATGGGACCCTGCAATCGCCGCGTTTCGAACCTCGGGATCATTTGAACCAGTACATAACGCCTTCTCGGAACAGTTCAGTATCACCTGAATCATCAGAAGAATTGCCAAATGATCACGGATTTTATCCTTGGACCCTGCAAAAAGATGGTTTCCCTTGAATGCTGCGTAGACTTCAACTTTGATTTCCGAATGAGTTCAATGACATCATCATCATAAAACAGTGTGTTTCCAACAGGATCTTGTGTGCAGCCCTGGATTATCCACAGGTGGAGAAATCCAGGGGAATTTACTTTTTTGTCTCGTACTAAGGTCAACCTTCCGCCAGTCCTCTGTTACCATGGTGGTGTCTTGGTTGGATCGCTTACGCTTTGCTGATGTCCCACCACTGGCCTGAGGTGGCAACCTCCTCTCAACCGGCTTGGTCGTTCAGGGGCAGCGGAAGTGGAGGGAACAGGTTTCTCATCCGATGAAGACTGACTGGAAGATCCTACTTCATCGGCCCCTAGAATCACACAAAACACACACACACATGCATAATATACATCTTTGTGCAAAATGTCAAAAACCAAAAAGAATGCAATCAGATTGAAACACACATAAACTCACACATATTACACGCACACACACACACGTGCGGGCAACGCACACACGTGCACACACATGTATATACACTGCCACACCCAACAGATACACACACACACACACACACACACACCACACACACACTATAGAACAGACAAACTCAATAAAAAAGATGTGAGGCTTATAACCCCCCTCCCTCTCCCTCAAGCACACCATGCCCCCCCCCCCTTTCACTTACATAAATACTATTTTATCAAAACATGAACTTACTGTACTTTCCTTTAGACTTGCTTCATCTCCCACTCTCTGTCTACCGTCAGGGTAAACAATGGTAGCTGATGCTGACACAGCTAGCTGTCGGCCATTCAGGTTTTGAATACCACCCTCCCCATCCTCTTCCTCCACTGTCCTCATCTGTCAAGGGGTCAACAGGAGGTGGCTCCATGAAAATATCAGCTGTTTGAAATGAAGTGTCATCATCCAGCATGTCCACGACTTCATTTACTGTGAATTGTCTGAAAAAAAAAATCCAAAGAAACCTGCTGAAACAGTCATGTGTAAACCTGTACCCATTCAGTCCTAGCGTCCCCACATGGGGACGCACCTTTAACAATGAATAAATAAAAAACACAACATACAATTGGGAAAAACGCTGACACACATTTTTAATTAGACACTTTGCATCAACATTTGTTCATAATGTTATATCGAAAGGTTTATAAAAGAAAAAAAGCGTCTTACCTTCTAAACTGGTTGATGTTGTTGTTCAAAAAGGTCCAATCGTTCAATGCAAATGGCAGCTCTCAGGCTAAAGTTGCACGAAAAAATAACTCTCACGGTAATTTTGTCAGTGCAATTAAGTTCCCATTAACTGTGAATCAGTACTTCATAGATGTTTGTCCTTGTAAGTAATTTAAAGCTAAAATTGCTTGCCGTCCCCATATGGGGACGCTAGGCTTAAATGAGCTAAGGTGAGAGGAAGAAGAACAAGTCCATCCAACATGGAAACTGCAGATAGTGTGGTGTAGTGCAAAGAGAACAAAGGTATATAGTGTGGTGTAGTGCAAAGAGAACAAAGGTAGATAGTGTGTTGTAGTGCCAAGAGACAAAGGTAGATAGTGTGGTGTAGTGCAAAGAGAACAAAGGTAGATAGTGTGGTGTAGTGCAAAGAGAACAAAGGTAGATAGGTGTTGGTGAGTGCAAAGAGAACAAAGGTAGATAGTTGTGTAGTGCAAAGGGCGAACAAGGTAGATAGTGTGGTGTAGTGCAAAGAGAACAAGGTGGGATAGTATGTTGTAGTGCAAAGAGAACAAAGGTGGATAGTAGTGGTGTAGTGCAAAGAGAACAAAGGTGGATAGTGTGGGTGTAGTGCAAAGAGAACAAAGTGACCAGTGGATAGTGTGGTGTAGTGCGAAGTGATTGTTATCAAGGTCAGCGGGTGCTATTCCGTTGTCCCTGTGCATTCTGCCGTCTTTTGAGGTGGTTGGTTGCGTTTTGTTTTAGTGTGAGGTTGGGCTTTTTGCTTTCAATTATGGCTGATCAGTGAGTTATGATGAAGGTGTTATTTGTCTTTTGGTGCGAGGCTACATGACTGGGCTATCCTCAGGGCGCATCTTTTAAAACCGTCAAATTGGCAAGTAAAGTGTTGTATATTCCCTAATGGATCCAAATGACCTGAGTTTCACTCCCCCCAGTGAGGACAATCCAGGTCAGAGATGTTCTCTTCAGACTCCGCCTCTCTGGAGGCTCCTGCATCATTCAGATCCTGTGTATGAGAGTGGACACTGAAGTCCTCTTGACACTGCTGAACACAGGTAGGATTTATGCTAAATCTCATTTTGCTCTTCATAGAAGAGCCAGCCATTGTATGCGGCAGGATGGACGACACAAAAAACAACCAACCATGTACTCATGGACTATTCGAGTGAATCTGTCCCCTCTTAGTCCCTCGTATAAGACATCAAACCGGCTCAGTGGTGTTGCGTTTAGACATCCTCCCCGAAGCTAGAATGTGGCTGCCTTAAACTGAAGGGATCGAAAGCAGTTGACTGACTGGATTGAGGATCTGAAGGGATCGAAAGCAGTTGACAGACTGGATTGAGGAACTGAAGGATCCAAAGCAGTTGACTGACTGGATTGAGGATCTGAAGGGATCGAAAGCAGTTGACTGACTGGATTGAGAATCAAGTAGGGCTGGGAACCCTGAAAGAAAGAAAAGAAAGCAGTTGCACAGCAATGGTGAGTCTCGAGTTCTAGCCAAGGATCAGAGAAAGGCTGTGAGAGCTTTGTTTATTCAGTGGTCCTTTTTTGCTATGATTGTGTTGGGATACTTGTTTATTAGTCTTTTGCTATGATGTATTATAATCTTTGTTTCTGAGCTGGTCTTTTTGCTGTGTCAGTGATCCCTTTCTTTTTGGTTTTTTTTTTTTTTTTTTTTTGCTGTGTGTAAGCGTCAAATGGCAGTCTTTGTTTACTAAGCAGTTTTTGCTTTTTGGGGGGGGGGATGACATTTTACTGGTGGTACACATTTAGTGGTTATGAGCCGGCGTCTTTTGCTACTAACTGTTTACTAACAATGTCTTTTTGCTTTGAAGTGTCACAGTCTATATTTACTGATGGTTTTACTGTGAAGTGTCCAGTCTGTGTTTACAAACGGTTCCTTTTGCTATGAAGACCCCCCGCCGTTACTCGTTTACAAACTGGTCCCTTTTCTATGATGTTTCACAGTATTTTGGATAACATGTCCTTTTGCTATGATATGTCACAGTAATTGTTTAAATACAGGTCCTTTTGCTACTGATATGTCACCAAACTTGTAAATCAGTGTGTTCTTTTGGTGTGATGTGTCCCAGTCTTCCTTTGTTGTTAATGGATCCTTGTGCCTGATGGTGTTCTCCGACAGGCTGATGCACCCCCCCCATGAATCTGTGGCCGACATTGACAATACTTTCAGGTAAGATGATGGATGTCATCTCATGGAACCATGTACTGGGGAAGTCTTCCAGAGAGAATTAATGGTGTTGAATTTGCTTGATCTGAAGTCTGTTCACTCTTTGGTCATTTTAGACTGCACATCAAAGAAAAAAGTTGAGCCAAGAAGACGATCAATACAAACAACTTTGTTTTAAAAGAGGCTTGTCGCATCGATCTATCAGTAAAATAAAATGATACGAGATTAAGAAAAAAAAATTTGTACTGTGTGTGTTATTTCTGACCCTTGTGCAGTGCATGTAATGTTTGTGTACTTGCTTGCAGTGCCAAATGATGACTCGGAACTGTTCAAACTGTGTTGTCTCTTTAGTTGTATTGTGGGCAGAAGGCTGCAAAAGTCATAATAAGACTTTCCCACTGTGCCTCCAAATTTTGTTTTTTGAGTCAGACCATATTTAGGGTTACATAGCCTTTTTGTTTGTGAACAGACATTTTTATTTTTTTCCCACCCTTTTTTGTCTGTGGTTGCAGCAGAAAAGAACACCTGACGAGGGATTCAAGGGCACCAACCTGTTGAGCACATTAAACAAACGAAGTCTTGAGGCTGTGTGGTACATGCGTGTGTGTGTGCGTGTGTGTGTTGTGTTGTGTGCGCGTGTGTGTGTTGCGTGCGTGTTTTCGCGTTGACGGAAAATGTGAAAGGTCATGCAGTCTTTTCAAGACCTGTGGGAGAATGTGTGAAGAGAGCAATGGATGCAAGTGAGGTGTGGTGAATGTCTGAAGGAGTGAATGCATTTTGGGGATTAAGACAGTTGGTATGACATGATTGATGGAAAGTTATTGCTGAACCAGTTGCTTATGTCCAGGTAGGACTTTTTTAGGCAACATGGCCTGGAGAGAGGATGACATGTTTCATGGAAACTTTGCCTTGATTTGGGAGGATATCTTGCCTGAATAAGGAAACGGTCAGAGCTACTTGCTACTGGACTAGTGAATGTTCTGGACAGATTGATTTGAAAGATGGTTGGAGCAGTGTTGGAAGAATGACAGAGATCATCGTATATTTTCCTGGAGGAATATAGATTCAGAACTAGAAACCAGTGATACTGGGAATGACTTGTTATAACTGTGTCCCCGCAGTAGCAGTTCAATGCTCACACAGGATGGATCGAGCATTTAGTAGCTGCAGCTTGCTAAACTCACACATGGGAAATTTGTTCCATGAAGAAGTGGCCATTTTCAGAGGTGGATGTCTCACCGCGGCGTAAAAAGTGTTACATAAGTTCAGTGATGTAACAGATCACTGGATTGAAAATCTGAGCTGCCCTCAAAGCCATAGTGACAAGCTGCTGCGTATAGTTTCGTCTGTCTCCATGTTGCTGACCTCCCAAAATGGACTTTCTCACCAGACACCCACTGTCCTGGCATAACATCCCTTGTCGCCTTGGGCTGTCTGTCATACATGTGTGGGGATGGCTGCTGCATACCAGACCTGCCTTTCCTGTCGGTAGTTGTTAAGCACTGGCCTCCCATATCACCTCTAAAGCTCTCTGGCAAGTGTAAAAGGGGGGAAGAAGAAAAAAAAAAAACAAAAAAAAGCAGAGGGCCTAATGTTAGATGGGAGTCACAGATTCCGGATCCTGCGGTTTGATAAAGTGTGTTTCTCCAATCCCCACTTCCAACCTTCTTTGGCCTTGGAAGAGTCATTCCATCAGCTGCTTAACGCTAGGCTGTTTCATGAGGTAGGTCATGTTATCAGTCCTTGTGTGTAATGTTGGGCCTACTTTCAGGTTAGTTTCATTATCAGTCTGAGTAAGGCTGAGCTGATTCATTAGGTTTGGTTAGTTCATCATCAGTCTGTATAACACTGGGCTGGTTCATTGTAAGTTCAGTCATAGCCTGTGTAATGCTGAGCTAATTCATATGATTAGTTCAATCATCGGTCTGTATAATGCTAAGCTAATACATCAGATTAGCTCAAATCATCAGTCTGTATAATGCTGGGCTAATTCATCAGATTAGTTCATTATCAGTTTGTGTAATGTTGGGCTGATTCATCAGATTAGTTCATTATCAGTTGTAATGTTGGGCTGATTCATCAGATTAGTTCAGTTATCATTCTGTGCAATGCTGGGTTAATTCATCAGATTAAATCATTATTAGTTTTGTGTAATGTTGGGCCGATTCATCAGATTAGTTCAGTCCATCAGTGAGTTTGATATTTATTTATAGTCTGTATTAAATTTAGTGCAGGTCACGACACAAGCAACGATTTTGTTGCATTTTTTTTTTCATCTTTTCTTCTTTTTGTTTTTGTGTGTGTGTTAAAATAATTATGATGATAAGACGGCCCTGTTATGGTGTCCTGCGGTTGGCCGGGACAGTAACATGAATTGAGCCTGAAGGTAAATGATCTTATCTCTTGATGGTAGATTAATGTGCTCATAGGTAAACACTTGCTGTGGAGAAATCAGTTGATTCAGATAAAGGATCTGAAAGGTTAATCAAGAAGAGGTCAGTCAGGTGTAGGGCCTGAAAGCTGGGCACAGGAGCCCTAGAAGTGGTTCATGTCCATAGAAAGGTGGTTTCAATCAATACATTGTTCCGCAGGAGGTGGCACAGTTTGGTATCGTTCAGGTAGGGAAAAAAAAGAAGAAACTTGACCTCAGTATGATCAAGTCAACAGTCATTGGCTGGTATTTCAAGTTTTGTTGGAGAGAGAGGTAAGCAGCATCCTCAGCCACTCTGGCATTATCATCGCTGGATCTCTGGCCTTGGTCCTCAACTGCTGGAATGTCTGGGGCAAGGGGACATGCATTCAATCAAATCCAACACCGCAATGAACAAGTCTGAGGGTAGGGATTGGGAGCTGAAGCTCTTTGTTTGGTCACAGTGTGCCAGAGAAACAATGTGGGACACACACAAACTTTTGGGGCCCTGGCGGTTTTATTCCTCTGCCTGTTAGCAGGGCAACTGGGGGCCGCTTCTGCAGATCTTGCATCCAGTGTCCCAGTGGTGTTTGTCAAATTAGCCTATATGCATGATGAAGTAAGATGATGCGGAACTGCTGGACTGATGAAAAGCCCATGTAGTTTCCCTGCGGTAGGGGCAAAGATTTCATTCCTGCAGGGAATGGCCAAGTAGGGGGCACAGAGGTCGCTTCTCTCCCTGAGACAGTGTATCGATCTCATCGAGTTCAACAATATGCAAGGTTCCTGCCTGCCACAGGACATGTCTGAATTGTAAGAAGCCTGTTGAAGACTGAAGGATGAAGGTTTGTGGCACTGCAACTAAGCAGTAATCTGTTGTGGGCTTAGTGCATGGTGTTCTGTCTATGTTTGATCAGAAGAGGCACCAGTGAACACCACCAATACACTTGTTAGTGGTTCAGGGTCTCCTTTTGTGGGTAGTCAGAGTATGTCTTGATAGAGCCTGGATGTGGCTGTATGTGTAAGGGGAGGTGTTTTGGAGGTGGGGATGTGGGAGTGATGCGGCCGAGGTTTCAGAAGATGTGGACATTAAAACAGTGACAACCTTGCACTCTGATGGAGCTTGAGCTGTGACAGAACCAACCTTTTGTTGAAAGGACTGTAATTGTTGTGTTATTGAGGGACTGGAATTATATTTGTGACCTTTACTTTTCAGGGACAAGGAAATCTTGAGTTTGAGACCTCAGTATGGATTTTGAGTGCCTAACACAGTAACAGGGATTTTGAATGCCGTGTCTGAAATGGTGATGTTGTTTACTGTCATACCAGATGCAGTCAGGTTGGATTATAGCTAAAATTGTTGCATTTTCAAACTGGATAAATGTAAAAGGAACTGGTTGAAAGAATATGAAGGAGAGATAGTTATCCTTGGCACAGTTATGAAAAAATGGTGAACTACAACAGCATTTGATTGTAGGTGCTGATAGACTAGATCATTTCACCGAGTTGTCATCTTCATCATTCTTTTTTTTTTTTTCTATGCATACAGAAAGATCCTTTCAGAAAGCTGAGAGCAAGTGCTGTTCACAAACATTAAAAAGCTTTTCTGACCCACACAACCCTCTTGTATTCAAAGCAAAATACCAAATATGTCTTTTTCAAATGTCACAAATATCTGACATCAAAATACTTTGCAGTCAATAGAACCTCAACATGTAGGGCAGAATAGTTCGGTGCATTTTTTATATGTTACTTTTTACATCTTAAGAAAATAGTTGTAAAGAATTCATTGTCTGTTTCATTCTGTACATTATGTGAGAATCGCGTGCACCATTTTCAGTAGCACCTTAGCTGGTTTCTGTCTCCTCCTGCATTCACTTAAGTCACACGGCTGCCAGAGAATATTGCGTGTGCATTCCACACAGCCACTACCATTATTCTACTGCATGAACAGTGGCATTCAAGTGTTCACACTTCCTATGATTGAAATTTCCAGAGATGGTCTGCTTTAACTAATCAGATGCTAGGGGTTGATTTAAATGCTGCCGACTACGTCACTGATGACAGGAGCATTTTACATGTGTGGCACTATCATTCTCCTCTTTCTGGTGAAAACTTGCAGAAGTGGACGAGGAGAGGATACTGAGAAAGAAACAGAAGATACTTTGCATTAAAGTGGATGAATGTGAGGGAGATAATGTTGAAGTGGATGAATGCAAGAGGGTTCAACAGAAACATTCATTATCAACTAACTGTTTAGAGAAGCATCTTGTGTCAAGGCTAGCACCTCTCTTCCAAAGGACCAGCTGCCCTAACACACTGGTTCTGTGTGATTGTGTTTTGTTTTCCGGTGAACTTGAACATCTTCAGTGACGTGGAACTCTAGGCCCGTTCTGTGATTGGACTGTGGGCCCATTCTATGATTGTGGAAACCAATAGCTTCACGTGTGCAGGGGAACACTTCAGGGAGGCGTCAGCATGCAGGGTTAGTTCCCTTTCCTCATAATTGTTGATCAATGCAGATGGCTGGGCCACCACGAATGCCTGTCTGTGGAAGCTGGAACTGGCGGGAGGTGGGTTGGAAGATCCATGCCTTCCATGGTAAGATATTAGAATATGCATGTGCTGGACCCTTTGAACATGTTATGATATGACTATGTACCAGTGCAGGTGGTTGCACCTGCACATCATCGTGTCTGGAACTGGTTTTACAAACATACATTGCAATAAACTATATGCATAATTTGGATGCTGCGAGTGTTGTCAGAGAACGACATGCTCACTCTGGACAATGCCTGGCAGGGAGACTGAACAACAGAGGTATCATTGTTTGGATGCTACCAGAGTTGTGCGTTTCTTTTTTTTTTTTTTTTTTAATCAGAATGGCACACACACACACACACTTGAAAATGTCTGGCGATGAGTTTAGATCACATTAAGGAGGTATAATTTTAACGCTTTCTCAAGGCAATGAAGCACAGCAACCATCTGGTGAGAAATATCCAAATACTACAAAAACTCCAAACTAAAAGAGAAAAAAAACAACAACAACAGAAGTTTCAAGAGATAGAATACCCCCAGCCTAAAAAAATCTCTGAAGTTTTTTAAGGAATGCATACATGTTTATGGCCCATTCTTCAAACAATGAGAGTTCAAAGAAAAAAATTCACATGATAAAACTGATGAACTCTGCTACATTGGTATGGATAAAATACATTTCATCAGAGAGCAAAAAAATTAATCATGAAGAAAAAAGACAAACCGTGTTGTGCTCATGTTCATGTCAGGTCAAATGACTAACATCATTAAGAGTGGAATGCATACTGCTAAGCAGCAGTAAAAACAGCACAGTTCTCGCCTGCACAGCACAAGTGTGTAAGAAAATGCCAAGCAGAGAAGACTCTCCCTTCCACACACTCACACAATCGTCCTTCATGTGCGCCGCTATTGTGGCGACCTTGACTTTGATCTCAGCTCCAGTCCATGCCTGAAGCCTAGTTCTGGTCAGATTCTGCAGTATGGCCCAGTTCGTAGTAGACAGATGTGCTGGCACCACCCAGACAGGGACACTTGCCGATGCTGACTCGAAAATGAAGCGATTGTTTGTTGTTAGTACGGGTGGGGTTAGATCTTGTCCTTCAAAACAGGCACCATCCGAGTGACTCTGCAGTCTTGCAGGGTCTGATGCATCACTCGATGACGACTTAGGGGGAAAAGTGATGGCTCCCTGCAGACTAAAGCTCTGGCTGTGTGTGTGGGTGAGATGGTACAGAACTGACAGGGAAGACGAGACATAACGGGGGAAACGTGAAACATCTCGCTATGTTCCTGCTACAGGCGCAAGGTACAATGTGATGTGATCTTGAATCAGAATAGCCATGTCCCTGTCACTGGGAGCCAGGGGTTGGGACACGGCTTCCGTCCTGATCGCATTCCAAGGGCTGAGTCCATCCAGTTCCCCTTGGTTAGGCCATCGCTGAGCATGTACCAGTGAAAGCTGGGGGGTGATGGAATGGTGTGGTCAACACAGATCACCAGTGTGGTCCCCAGGCTTCAGATGTGCTGTCCACAGCCATTGCCTTTACCACTGCCACATCCCATGCCCCACCTACATCTACACCAGTTCCCTCGTCCACACAGTACAAACTACACCAGTTCCCCCAACCCACGCTGTACACAACGTACCGGTTCCCAAACCCACGCTGCGTACAACACACCAGTATCCCAATCCACACTGTACACACCAGTTCCCCCACCCACACTGTACACAACAGTTCCCCAACCCACATAATACACAACACAGTTTCAACACCAGTCCCCCTGTGCATAGAACACAAAAAGCAAGAGTTCCCCCCCCCCCGGCACATTACACAACATGGGTATGTACCAGTTCTACATACTCAATACACCAATTTCCCCCACCACAGTACACAACATACCATTCCCCCCTCCCATCCATGCACTCACTATATAGCACACCAGTCCCCCAACCAATACTGTACACAACAGACCGTTCCATCTTAACAGTACACAACAAACAAACTCCCCCCACTCACACAGTATACAATACATGAGTCCTCCCCCCACACCCGCACACACAAGATTTCAGTTCCATCATGCACACCGTGTACACATCGCATAAGTTCTCCCTTTGAAACTGTACACAACACACTCCCAAACCATACAATACACACCAGTTCTCCCACCACATAGTATTCAACATACTAATTCTACCGTTTATACTGTGTAAACTAAAAAAAAAAAAAAATAAATAAATGCATGAAATAATATGTTTGCTACACAGGACTGTGTGATTGGTCACTAGTGTGTGTAAGTGCGCATGCATGTCTGCACATTGCCTGGTTGGGGCAATGGCATGCCTGGGTGGGGCAATGGCAAGAAAGGTGGATGTGATGAAGGAACGTATGACCTGTATGTTCAAATTCAACCGTTCCCTAAAAAAGGCACTTTGAACATACCGGCCAACAATGCAGCTTGATGACAACAACAACAACAAAAAAAAGTCACAATGGCAGTCTTGTTCCCATCCTAACCAACATTTCACAAACACAGAAAGGACACCATACCCCCCTTTCAATATTAACATATACACCAACATTCACACACAGAAAGGACACCATACCTCACTTTCAATATTAACATGTACATAACAACATTCATACACAGAAAGGAAACTACACCTCTCTTTCAATATTCATGTACACACCAATATTCACACACAGAAAGGACACCACACCTCTCTTTCAATATTCATGTACACACCAACATTCACACACAGAAAGGACACCACACCTCTCTTTCAATATTAACACGTACACACCAACAATCACACACAGAAAGGACACCATACCTAACTTTCAATATTAACATATACACACCAACATTCACACACAAAAAGACACACACCACTCTTTCAATATTGAAATGTACACACCAACATTCACACACAGAAAGGACACCATACCTCTCCATCCCTCCCAACCTACATTCACACACAGAGAAAAGACAGCATGCATTTTCTTCCCAATCAACATTAACACATCTAAAAAGAACGCCATAGCTTTCTCCCAATGAACATTCACACACCCAGAAAAAACACACATCTCCCTCCCAACCCACATTCACATCCTCCTCCTACCCGATTGTCACACCCACACCTACGGCTGAGGGCAGCTTGCATACAGACGACAGAGCAACAGCGAAGGACAGGGGGGATAAATGGGTTTTAACCCATTCCAACTGAAGCAAACTTTTCTTGGTCCAGCCCCTGGGCCGAGAGCCCTAGGGACTAATGAGGCCTACGATCTGGTCTTTCCCAGTGCACTGGCCTGATTCATCTGCTGTCATTCAATGTCCTTTTTTAATGCTTTGATCTTTACAGGGTTTTTATCATATGATACGAATCAAACAACCTTCCTACACAATGATGCAAAATATTCAACTCAAACAAAGTAAAAGCAACACCACAACTTGAAAGTCGAGACAAGCGAGTTAATACAGCTCTGTCCTGTACACAGTCACCAGTTTCTAGGTAGAATTTTTTTTTTTCCCAGGACATATCACAAAATGTAAATAAGTCACTTTCCTTGCATGAGAAAAAAAAAAGATTCTTAATCCGAAGACAAGCATAAAAGTTCCAGAAGCGATTCAGACACAAACAATGGCCCTATTTCTTGAAGTGCGAGTCAGGGTATGCATGTACCTCAGCTTCATAGACTACAGAATTGGAGTGAACTAGCAAAAAAAAAAAAAAAAAAAAAAAAAAAAAAAAGAAAAAAAAAAAATTGACAGCAACATCGTAACTGCTCTGAAACTGGTCAGTAAGTGACACTATCACTTGCATTGCTGACACTATTCATTCAATATTTATGTGAACTCTTAACTCTGAAAACGTAGCTAACTCTGAAAACATAATTCATACAGTCTAGAATCAAACGAAAATTAAATCTAAAATAGGTTTTCAAGCTCATTTACCTTCTTTTTTATATCTAGTTGCAAAGTGAAACGACTGCAGGCGGAAATCTAAACGTGTGTTGTCTTATGACTTGTTTGTCCATGTTTCTCTGGGCGGTTCGCTGACATTTATCTAAGACTTCTTTTTTATGTTTTAGCTTGAAAGAGCAATCAATACAACTCCAATGAATTGATCTCCGTATCTGATATTGGCATCTCCAACCTCGTACTTCAGCCCACCATTCGAAACTAGACCCCTGGAGCTGGGGCAACCATCCCCAACCAGGCAGGGCCCCATGTGGCGGATAGGGGATTCCCCAGATATGAGGATTAGCTGTGATATAAATCAGGCTTGCCTGTTGGAATAAGCGATCCTGGACCACATGGCCATGTTCCTATCAGGATGGGGCGGGATAACAGATGACCGTGTTTTAACCACTGAAATACCCATATGTCCCTATGACAGGAACGTCATGCCATCAAGAGCCGCACTGTAAGCTCTTAATCCTGGAGAAGGAAACCTCGGTGAACAAACTGTCCCCCTGTGCTCACAGGGAAGGACTTTTTAGTCTCGCGCTCAGGGAGAAGACCCCCTCTCCCCCCACCCCCCCCAACAGAAAACTTGATCCGAAGACAGTGTGTGTCAGCTACAGCGCAGGTTTCGGGGATAAATCAGGACACACACACAACAGCGATTATGATTATGCTTCAGGCTACCCTTTTGTCAGGGTGTTGTCCCAATTAGTGACAACCAGGGAGGGCAGAGCCAGGCCCTCAGCCTTAATGGGGCCTACCCAAGCGACTGGTGCCTCTGCTAACCTGGAGGTCAGGGAAGGCAGATTTAGGGCTACTGACCAGACAAACCAGCCACCTATCAGCCTCACAGTGGCTCAAGGAAACATTGTCCAGCTCATGATGTTCTACAGCATCAAACTTGGCCGGAGGGTGCAGAACTGTAGATGCAGCTTTGAGGCAGCCGTCAAGACCTTGAGAAGACTGGGGGATTCATTGTGGCAACAGGATTGAAGATCTGATGCAGCCAATTAAAATCGACTGCAGAAGAAGAAACTAGACCCAGTCATCACTGTCTATCACCCAAAATAAATGCAAAAAATTTTTAAAAAATTCAGTCTAACATGTCCAGTTTTGAAATAAATCTTTGTTGATCTGCAATCTTTCATTTGAATCAATATGGTTTTGTCATGAACTTCAAAGTCGGCAATTGACCGAGATACTCAACTCCACCAAATCAGCTAAATCGATGTCAAATTTCCATGCACCCCTCCCCCCTTCCGCTCTCCCCCCAAAATCTGTATTTCTGCACAAAATGATCATGAAACTATTACTTTGTCCATAATCAGATCTATATTTTTTTCATAAAAAACGTCAAATTAAGTTCATTGTCACTCTGGGTAGGGGCAACCTCTCCTGTCAAGATTTTGCTGCATCATCAGTAGTTCCAGTGACATAGCTGGCTCTTCCTACCAATCGCAAAGAAGTTTACAGTTGACAAATCAGATACCTCAACATGTATATCAATATTTACAAATAAATCCGAGATTGAAAAGAAGCTTAACCCTCAGACTGCCAGGGAATTTAGCCAAGAACCTGAACTCATTTGCCAAGGAATTTTAGGGAAAAATCAGGTGGTGGTTCTAAAAAAAAATATTGTGGGCTAAAATGTGAACTAACATACATAAAAGTATATATATTCTGAAAGGAAAATGAAAGGACGATACAGGAAAAAAAAAATCTATTGTAATTTCTGTGAGTTTGTAACCAGTAGAATTTTTCTTTAATAAAATATTTGAAAACATAAAATATATTTTCTGTTTTAGTTATCATTATTTGTTGTTGCCCGATAAGTACAGTTAGTAACTTGTGCACAAAAAATGTGTCAGTTGAAACAAAAACAATGTTAGAATAACATAAACATTATAAAACAGCTTACCTTACTCTCGCTTCATATGAAAATATTGCTTTTTTTGAAGAACCATAGGATCCACTTTCTTCAGGAAAACAGTACTTCATACCACAAAGAGTCTGTGAAGGTTGGTCATGGAAATAGAACATCAGCACAGTCCTTATTTCACACAGTCCTATGCAGGAACATACTTGGAACTTGGCAGTTTCTTCACTGTTCTGTAAAATTGCTCTTGAAATGATGGCCACAGTAAGTAATTCACACAGAAAACATTCTCTTCAAGTAAAAAAGAATGAGAGCAGTATATTTTTTTCACAAAGTCCTACGCAGGAACATACAGGATCTTTACTAAAATGGAAAACCCAGTAAAAAAAAAAAAATGAATAAAAAAATGATAAACGTGTGCCAGATTTCAAAACAGGGGATAACACACACACACACACACACACACGTATACACACTTTTTCATAAACACATACACACACACACACTCTCTCTCTCTCTCTCTCTCTCACACACACACACACACACCTGTTTCTAGCCATTACCAAAGGAAATATGTTTGTGGTCAGCAGTGGATGTTTTAACCATTATGACTGCCCATGAGTAGTGTGAGGCCCAAGAACTGCTTCAGTTCTAGCATGTTGGTCTCTTTCCATGTAGCAAATCTAGAGGGTTTTTTTATTTGCTGTGGCCTTGCCTGCATCTGCTGGATTGTTTGTTGTGCATATCTGATTCTGTGACTAATTTTTGCACTAAATCCATCTGTGATAAAAGAGAGAAAAAAAAAAAAAACTACACATTTGTCTCCACTTGGTTGTTCTTACAGACCAGGATTGCCTACAAAATCAGGTAAAGTTGGCTGAAACCCATCAGCTGACTGATTATCAACATTGACAAATATATGCCTCCTGCCACACCCGTTTCTCCTTTCACCACTTACTCTGCTTGGCTCATCCTGCCGCAAACTACCACCTACCCTCCTCCTACCCCTGGCCCTCTCCCTTCCAATGACTGATCTGTGTTCCGTTTGTGCTTACTGCTGGCTGCGCGATCTCACGAGTCATCACTCCAGCTACAGCCTCGAGCTAGAAGTCGAAGTTGGTTCTGCCTTCTACATCGATAATTTGTGACTGAAAATGCTCGTCTGCACCCTCATCTTCCAGAAAATCATATGATTAAAGTTCATCACCACTATCCTCTTCAAGCAGCTGCTCTTATTCACACTGAAGTCTGGCTAACGCCATCAATCGTTTTGCGCTGCTACCACTCATGCTTGGCCCTGGCATTGCCACTTTGCTCTCCTTGCATAGATAACGAGTTCATTGTCACTGCAGTCACCCACTTAGATTGCTTGAAAAATTCATTGCAGGGTGTCATAAGGGGGTTTCCCTGACATTTTTAGATTCTACGGACCTTCACAATTCTGAATCTAACATAGTCATGCTTCCAGACACTATATGAATGTACATGAAGCCGAAATGATTGACTGCCATTGCAGAATGGCGATAATAGCAGCTACAGGGGCATAAATTATCCGCCGTTCCAAAACGGCTTTGTGGCTGTCTAGAGGTTAAAACTATCTAGAATTTTTTTTTTTTTAAGTTGAAAACAATCTGGTTTTCAGTCCAGCTTCTTTTCATTTAAAATCCACTTTTAACTTCACTAGGAACAAGATACAATTTGTCTTCAAGGGCAAGATGTTCAACTAGAAATCTTTCCGATAAAGTTAAGCCAATATTTCTGTCCCTGCGTGCCAGAAATAGCTGTTTCCTCTGCCTGGTAAGAAGAAGAGACTGCATTCTCACTCTCAGTAAGCAAACTTCTTATTACCCTCCCCCCCTTACCCCCCCCCCCCCCCCCCAGCCCCTCATCTCACCAGCACAATGTCAGCATCCTTTGATGTCTACAAATGAGGAAACCTCTCCAATTCAGTTATATGGAAAACAAAGAAGCTTACTGAAATAAAATAAACAAACAAATTCTTCTGCAAAATGAGACCAGATCAAATGAAATGACTATACACTGAAACCCAAATAATCATAACTACATGCTGAAATGTGATGAAGTGACAATAGATTCAAAGTATACAATGGAGGAAAAAAAAAATATATATATGTATGCATACACACATATAAGCCTAAACCATGGTGACACATTTTCACTGAAGAACCAGAAAGTCATGAAATAAAAACTAAAAAGCATTTTCAAATCACAGACCCAGCTACCAGCCCAAACATTTCTTGGCAGGAACTGACACAATTTTCGCTGTGGGACATACTTGTGTGTCTGCTGCATGTACATGTGTGACGATATGAGGTATACATAACAACAACAACAAAAAAACATGCTACAAAAAAGTAAAATTACAACATATATAATCTGAAAGCTGATAAAATCTAAAAAACAAAAAAAAAAAAAAAAAATTGCACTGTCCCTTTATGCATCAGATTCAAGGGCTGTGCTGCAATATAAATGGTGGGTGAAAAAAAAAGATTTATCAGCAGTGAAGTGGCTTGTTTTTTTAGTGGGCTGCATCATGGTGACATAGCATCAACAGCTCTCTGTAAACTGCTGGTGCTGAGGCAAACAAATCTGGGTGTGGCTTTGCAAAGAGAAAGAGCAGCAGGAGTAAACACCACAGGTGCAATGGCACCAACAGGGTGCGGAAGACCACATGGCACATAACAGCAACAAAAACAGACAAAAAAAAAAAAAAATTGCTGCCCTTTCTCTGACAGATACACTGTGATGCGAAATGTTGTTGCAACCTCTTTTTCTTTTGCTTTGTCTGAGATCGTAAGATCCTGTAAATGTTCTAGATAGATGGAGATCACCTTTATTCTTATACATGTTGATCAGATTTATGCTTGGGTTATTGAGTGCTACACTTAATGTAAATAAACCCTAAATTTCCTGCCACATTAACAGATCTGTGTTGCCGCACTCTCTTGGAATGATACAATGCCAAGGAATGGCAATCCAGTGTTAAGCCCTGTATCGAGGAAGACTATCACTGGTTACCATATCAACCAGTGCACACAAGCACGCAAGCGCACGCACACACACATACACACACACTCAGTGTTTTTTGCCAATGCTACTGACAACACAGGTTTGCTGCCTGCTGAAAGATTGGGGTCCCAACAATGACCTCGCACACCCACAGGCACTCGCACGCACTGTACATCCGACGTTCATGACTGCTTCATAAATTAAACCACATGAAAGTCGAAGGGGTGACAGATGAACAAGAAAAAAATGCAAGTACCTATCAACCATCTACCACCTCCCTCCCTCCCCCCCCCCCCCCCCCTTATCTCCCGCCTCCATTCTCATTCTCGTCCCCCTCCCCCCTCCTCTGGAAAAAAAGAAAAAAAAACAAACTGAAAGGTGACATAGATCACTTGTCCCTGGCCATGATGTGGAACCAGAAGTTGACACTGGTCGTCCAAAGAGTTGCGCAGTGCCTCCTGAACTTGCCCCGAAAGTGTTCCCGCGCCTCTGCCTCAGACAGATCAGGGCCTGAGGGTGTCCTTCAGTAGTCGACGTCGCGTGGGCAGGTCAGCTGGGGGATGCCAGAGGAGAGAGAGCATCATCATGAGAGGGGGAGATCAGCAGGTGGGCCTTGGAGCGCAGGATCAGGTAGGCCTGTTCACAGGTCTCCTGGAACCTGACACCACACCAACAGCACTGAAATTATCATCATGATAACAGTGATGCTGAAGGTTTGGAAACCGACACACCACACAACAACACTGAAATTATCGTAATGATAACAGTAATGCTGAAGGTTTGGACCTGACACCACACCAACAACACTGAAATTATCGTAATGATAACAGTAATGCTGAAGTTTTGGAACTGACACCACACCAACAACACTGAAATTATCGTAATGATAACAGTAATGCTGAAGGTTTGGAACCTGACACCACACCAACAACACTGAAATTATCGTAATGATAACGGTAATGCTGAAGGTTTGGTGGAGCCCAGGACTGGAACCTGACACCACACCAAGAACATCCAAATTATCGTAATGACAATAGTAATGCTGAAGATATGGTAGAGCCCAGGTCTGGGCAGGCCTGCTCACAGTTCACCCACGACATGAAGTGAAGTTAAATTTTGTTTATGTATGTACTTAACACCTTTTTGGGTTTTTTTTGGGTTTTTTTTGCTGTCTCATCCTCTGTGCCTCTCCAGTGGCATCATACCCGAGCTGTTCCTTCCATCTCCCCCCCCCCCCCCCCCCCCCCCCCCCACAGACACAGCCTGGCTTGTTATGCCACAACACACCGGCACTGGCAATCCACAGGGAGTGGTTTGACATCGGGTCATCATGAGGCAACCAATCAGAAGAAACCCTACACTGCTTCAGGCCGAAGTTTTGTGGCAATGCAGTCATAAGATAGTCACGTGACGCCCACCCTACTTCCGATTACGGAAGATGCCGAAGATCGTGTACTGTCCGTCATTCAACGAGGCCTGCGCGCAAGGCAACCCCAGGGAACCTTGGCGCTAGCGGGGAAGGTAGGGCGGGCATTAGAGTCTGACATGGTAAGTATACTTAGCCAAACAGGGAGTATAATACAAACTCCCCATTTTGGCGTCGTATACTATACCATGTCAGACCATAGCAGAATTTAAAGGAATAGGAGGAGGGCCGAGCGCCCTAATGGTTCCTGGGTTAACTGTTATGGCTGCATTGGCCGCCACAAATGAAAACCCCTTAGAACCATCAGCCCTGGTCATGCGGATGTCCCTTAGATAAAAGTTTATGAAAGGGTTCTCCGAACGCCAGTAGGCTGCCTCCAGGAGATGGCACACGGGGACAGAGTGCTGGAACGCTGTGGACATGGCCAACGCTCTGACCTCGTGGGCTCGAGGGGAAAGGGCTGGGAGGTCTTTGTGGGCCTGGGCATAGGCAGATTTGATAGTATAGAATAGCCACCTAGAAATCGAGCCCGCCGAGATGTCTTTCTTGTTGTTGGGGGTTGATGGAAATAAGGAGGCTTCTCTGAGAGGAACGCCTGGGGTGGGAACGCTCCCAGTAGTATCTGAGGCACCTAGAGGGTCATAGGTCCATGTCCCCGCTGCCTTCGCTGCCTAAGATATCCGCTAGGGAGCGGATAACCAGGGAGGAGAGGTCGTGCCCGGTTCCTGGTTCTTCGCTAAGAACTCAGGCAGGAACTAAGCGAGACCGATCCGTCTCTGAGAAAGGCGATGTCCCCGAGGTCACAACTGAGGACCTGAATCCCACTTCGCCTCCTGGCTGAGGCCAGGGAGAGAAGGAAGGTGGTCTTGAAGGGGAGAATGACAAGGGAATAGCACGGAGGGGCTCGAAAGGGGGGTTTCTGAGGGAGTCAAGAACCAGAAAGAGGTCCCACATGGGAGCGCGCCTAGGGGACTGAGCTTCCCGTAGGGCCACCCCCCCCCCGATAGTTCTCTAAGGAGAAAGTTATTGTCGAATGATGGGCCGCCCAGCTGTCAGATGGTGGTGCCTACGGCCGATCTGTAGCCCCGAATGGAACTAGCAGAGAGCTTTCGAGAGGATGAAAGGTGGGATAGGAATTGCCTATCTGGTGGATAGGAACTTGCCTATGTGGATGTTGGAGGGGAGGAGGTAGGGGACCGAGTTAGCCGTGCACCACGTGACCCATCTCTCTCATCGCGGTGGTCGCAATTTGGCTGGCATAGAAGCCAAGCGTGTAGGCGAAGCATCTGGGGATGGAGTGAGGGAGGCCCGAGCGAGGTTGTCTGAGTAAGTCCCACCAAGGGGCTAGCTGGAGAGGGGGAACGTGAGTGAGGGACCTGAGGTCCGGGAACCACAACTGAGTCGGCCACCACGGGGTTATGAGGATGAGTTTGGGTCTCTCCCAGCCTGGCCTTCCTGATCACTTTGTGAAGTATGGGGAAGGGGGGAAAGGCGTAGGCGAGGAGTCCCGTCCAGGGGAGGGAGAGCGCATCGACCACGTACGCTCGGGGGTCCGGGAGTGGAGAGACATACATGGGGAGTCGATGGTTGTACCGGGTCGCAATAGGTCGACCATGGGCTTGAACCAGTGTTCCCAGACGGTGGTTAGTGTCAGCTTGTTCAGGGTCCACTCTGTGTGTGCAGAAGGGTCCCTGACCGGCTGAGAGTGTCTGCCAGGATGTTGCGTGTCCCCGCTATGTGTCTCGCACGGAGGGTGGCTCCCCGTGCGTGGCACCAGCGAAGGAGGGGGCCTCTGTCCGTAGAGAGAGGCCGATGGAGTGAGCCCCCCCCCCCCCCCCCCCTTGTTGATGTAATGGGCTACCGACGTGTTGTCCGTGAGGAGGAGAACCAGTCGGTGAGAGATAGATGTTGGAAGTGGAGGAGGGCCAGCCTGACCGCTTCCAATTCTAATATGTTGATGTGGAGGCGAGCCATCTGTGCGTCCCACATCCCCGAGGCATGACTGTCCCCCAAGTGGGCCCCCCAGCCCGAGTTGGAGGCGTCTGTGTATAGTTCGAGGGACTGTGTTGGGAGAGAGATCGGAACGCCTTCGTGAAGAGGAAGGGTGCCAGGAGAGGCCAAAGGGGAGAGCTTTGAACTGGAACACTCGAGCTTGCCAGACAAACCGGAGGTAACGTCTGTGCGCCGGGTGAATAAGGATCTGGAAGTACGCATCTTTCAGATCTATGGAGGTAGCCCAATCTACGTGATGGATGGAGTCTCTGATCTGGGAGGGCGTGTCCATCTTGAACTAGGTATGTCTGAGGAACTTGTTGAGGGGAGAAAGGTCAAGGATGGGCCTCCATCCCACCGAAGGTTTGGGGATCACGAACAGGTGGGAGTAAAACCCGGGGTTGGGCTGGAAAACTTCGGTGATGGCCCCTTTCTGAGGAGTTCGAGGACTTCCAGGCGAAGGGCGTCCGCCTGGGCAGGTGGGGGGGTCGCTGGGGGACGGAGGAGGAGAGCGCATGAGGGGAGGACGACGGAGAGCCACGGTAGGCGAAACCCGTCCTGAAGAACCGACACTACCAGGGGCTGAGGCCCATACGTCGCCACTGGCAGGCGGCCGGGAGAGGTTGCCCGCCAGGGGAGCCGATGGTCCAGATGGGGGGAAGGGGAAGAGTGGGCCGGTGCCTTGCTGGGCAGGTTGGGCCAGCTCCATGCGCACTACGGGAGTGTCCTCCAGTCACCGGCGGGGCCGTGCTTTGCTGGCCAAACCAAAAATTTTGGCGAGGTTTAGGTTTAGGCCTCTGTGAGTTAAGTGGCCGCTTGGGGGGCCTGGAAAGGCGTGGCTGAGGCCGGGGGGCAAAGGACGCCGCCTGCTTGCGTTCCTCGAGCGAGAGAGACATAGCCTAGGTGGAGTGCCTCGCCAAAGAGCGAGTGATCCTGGCCCGGGACACATCGTAGGGATGCCCTGAGTGCCGGGGAGAGTGAGGAGCGTGCAAGCACCGCGTCTCTAGCCACTAGCAGACAATTAAAATGGCTTGTTGCTGCGCTGTCCGCCGCAGCCGCCAAGTGATGCGATATCCTGTTAACTAGGTGTCGCATAAAGGGGTCGCTGAATAAGCGAGGTTCGTCCTGGTGTGGTTCGGAGTTTGTATCCGAAGGCACTGGGACGGCGCCGTCATCCCCAGGCCAGAGTACCCTCCGCCCTCTGCAAGAGCATGCTAAGGTAAGATGCATGCCCTGCAGTGGTGTGTAAGATGCCCATCAGGCGACAATCTGATTGGGAGATGGCCCACTCCCTGGTAACCGGATTGTCGGCAAAGAGGGAGGCAACTGGGTGCTTCCTGTGGGTCCCAAGTAGGGCGCCGAAGGGGGCCGCATTGGGTGCCGGGGGCAAGTCTTGACCCGGCGTGGCGTGGGGACGGCGTCTGCACCCCTGGCGCGTTTTGCCGGACTCTCCCACAGCGAAGTGAGTGACTGAGGTGCGACAATTCTGAGTCTGGAGTATTGGGCTGGGGGCAGCCCAACGATCTCAGGGAAGGCCAAGATCGGCAGAGGGAGGGGCGTCCCTCGACACGAAGTCCGGTCGAAAACCGTTCAATGTGTGGATGTCATAAAGGGATGAGAAGAAGTCCTCATCGTAGTCGTCCTCAGGCTGTGGGGAGTCAAGTTCCTGGGAAGGGAGGTCTTCCTCAGGGGGCAACTGCGCGGGTGCGCGAGGGTCCCGCCCTGGTAGGGTGGTGGCGGGGGGAGGGGGGATGGCGGGACCCTCGTGGCTCTATGCTCGGCAGACGGGCTGGGGTGGGAGAGCCCGGACTGCCGATCGGACAGCGCCCGAGGTGGGAGACCCAGGTCGACCCAAGTCTGCGAGGTTTGGGTGCCACAATCGACCAAATTGTTGTTCAGGTTGGGTGTGTGTATTGAGCCACTGGTCCCTCTCGGGGGCATAGAGCCACTGGTCCCCGGGGAGATAAGCGGCTGTGGCGGCCCAGAGTACTGTGCAGGGACTCGCCGGGGACCGGGGTAACCTTGGGCAGCAGGGGGGGAATAGTAATCGACCCTGGTATGTGGTTTCCCCCCCCGGGAGCGTGCCGGGTCCCAGTGGAATGGGACAGGTTACCCGTGGTCCCGCTGGTAGATCCTCCCCCCGGAGGAACGGGACCGAGGACGTTGCCCAAATGGGGGCCGAGTAGGTCGGACCCCGAACGTCCTGAACCCCTAGGGAACCTGCGACGGGCGAGCGGGGGGTCGGCCGTCTTGTGTGTATGTTCACAACCGGTGGATGCACTCGGTGTTCCCATACGCCCAGAGTTATGGACATGTGCATGGTCGTGCCCAAGACGTGGCCATAAAACTGCGTCCGGAGATAACTGGACGCTCCTCGTGCAGGGGTGTTGGCTGCACCTGTGCACGGTGGGGGAGAGCGTCGTGAGACGGCGAGTCCGGATGGGGGGAAGAAGTGGACCCGCGCGTCCCATAAGTGCGAGTGACGGGTGGGGGTTCCAGCCCAAGGCCGTCACCCGTGCCTGTCCGCGGCCCGGCAAAAGTCCCCGGGGCCGGGGGTCGCGCGTGACTCGGCATAGTAAGTGGATGTCTGACTATGCGCAGGAAAGCTAGAAGGCAGGGTGGCTGGGGGAGAAGCGGAATCCCGCTCGGATTTCTTGGCTAGACGGGGTCCCTTAAGGGGGGCCTTGCCCTTAGATTTCCTGGGCAGGTTGAACGAAAGGCACTTAGAAATCGCAGCCGGTTGCCTTCTAGCTTTCGAACGCAACGGTCGTGCGTCCGTCGGTCGGGTAGAGGAGGAGACTCCCCGCGTCCCCTCCGCGGGAGGGACGTCTCCGTCTACCGCGGCCGGCCGTTCTCCCAAGGAGAGGACGGTTTCGCTCGGGGTTGGAACCAACTCGTGGGTCCTCCGGGAATGTGAGCGAACTCTGAACGTCAGAGTTATTGCTCGACCCAGCCGAGTCCTTCACCATATTGGGCGATGGCGCCGAGCGAAACCGGAGCACACGATCGTAAACGGGAGACACGACGGTCGATCGAGGAGGAGGATAACCAAGTCGACCGATCGATCGTGCGCACACACACATAAAATAAAAATGTAAACAACGCACACAATGGAATATACAGGTAAACAAGTCCGTACAGGGACACAAAGCGCAGCAGAAATGAGCGAAACAGTGCGTGAGAAGCGACCGTGGCGTGGGCCCAAAGTGCTGAGTAACGCCACGTGTAATACAATGACGCCGGTCGATCGCGATCGTTAAGGACACGAAGGCGAGCGAGAATTGTGACAACTGAAAGAAAGGGGTGCAAACCAATTGAGGAAGCAAATTCAGGGCGAAAAACCACGTAAAATACCGAGGGTTAGAAGTTGGTGCACAAGAGAGGGAGACCGGCGCAAAACAAGATGGCGACGAGACCGGCTCACGATCGTCGCGCGGGAGGTTGTGAAAACCGGAGCACACGATCGTAACACGACGGTCGATCGAGGAGGGTATACAGGTCGATCGACCGTGCGCACACAATAGCAATATAACACAATGGAAATATAAAAGTAAACAAGCTCGCACAGTGACAGAAACGCAGTAGCGATGAACGAAACCGTGCGTGGGCAACGACAGTGGCGTGAACCAAAGTGCTGAGTAACGCCACGTGTAACAGCAATGCCGAAGGGCGATGCGATCGCCACGCACACGACGCCGATCGAAAAATGTGGCAATGAATGGGAGGGGGTGTAAACAAATGTAGGAAGCAATTTCCGAACGACAAACCACGTGTAATTGCGTGGGCTAGAAAGCTGGTGCGACAAGGAATGGAGACTGGCGCAAAACAAGATGGCGACGAAACCGACCCCGCGATCGTCGCAGATGAGATAGTGGAATCGTGATACAAGTAACGGCGAGATTAGAAATCGGAATTTTGGGGCAAAAGGCGTAAAGGCGAGTGAGAATGCAAGGCCGATGGACAAAGGGAGGCCGAGAAAACGCGAGGGACGTGGCGATGGAAAATGCCGATCAACCTCGAACCGGTTACGCAAATAGACAAGACCGGGGAGCACCACGATCGCGAGAAAATTTTAGCGAATAAGGTTAGAATGCTAGCCCATCCGATAACCTCACACGTCAAGATATAAGCGGAAGCCACAGATAAATGAGTACAGAGTGCAAACACAGCAATCTTTACACAACAGGCCGAAGTAGAATGACGGACAGTACACGATCTTCGGCATCTTCCGTAATCGGAAGTAGGGTGGGCGTCACGTGACTATCTTATGACTGCATTGCCACAAAACTTCGGCCTGACAGAGCTGACTGACAGCCGTTTAATGCTATGGTCTGACATGGTATAGTATACGACGCCAAACATCTACTACTACGCCCTTACTGATGACAATAATTGTTTAGGGACAGGGTACCTGCAATTCACAGGGAGCAGTCAATGTCAAGTCATCATGAGACAACCCATCAGAAGAACTGCACGGCTGCCAAACTGCTCCTGTGGAACTCAGTCACGCCTGTTCTTATCCCCCCGAAACCATCTACCAAGTCCCTTATTGATGATAATAACTGCTTAGCAGCTGAGCCAGCATTAGTGAGCTCTACTCCCAGAGGGTGCCACCACGTCCATCCAAGGACAGTCCCAAACTGAACTGAATCATCATGACTGATTCATAATAATGAACATTTCAGGAGTACAGAACCAGGTAGGTCTGCTAACATGCATCCTAAATCCGATGCCAACAACACACAAACAATAAAAGTACCTTTTTTGACTGAAGAAATTGGAAGGAAATTCTTGACTGAATTGGTGACAAAGCGCTTTAAAAACAGCTTTCCAAGTGGCCAGTAACAGGATAAAGAATTGAACTAACTAACTTTCTTTCTGACCACACCCTTGCCCACAACCCTCCCACCTTCCTCAAGAAACAAAACAAAACAAAACAAAAAAATAAGCAATGAACAAAATTAAATGATTTTACAAAACGGGAAAATAACACGGAAAGATTTAAACAGAATAACTTCAGCCAGCCATTTAAGTGAGCAAGGGGAACCCATGGTTGGTACACTGGATAGGGAATGCTCCACAGCTGGACCAAAGAAGTCCTGAGTTGTTTTTTTTTTGGTGTTAAATCATTGAAATGATTTGCCTATTACACAACTACCAGACAAACAATCCAGCATGCGACTAATGAGATGCTAAAGTTTGTAGACACTTGCCTCACAAAGTTGTTATTGTTGCTCTCCCCTTTCTTGATGACGTGCACGAAGTGAGTGGTGAGAACAAGGGCACGCGATCTCGCTTCACACCAAACTTGCTCTTGACGTTGCCCAGAAAGTGTCCAAAGTCGATGTGGAACAGCTGATTACATGCACAGAGTAACCAGGTGAGGAGCTGTGCATACTTTTAGTCGGAAAAGAGTTTTTTTCTGAATACCCCTTGACAAAATGGAATAGAACTGAGATGACCACTGTTGGACATAGAAAATACACATAAAGACACAAGCTTTCTCTCTCTCACGTACATACACATGTATACAAGCACACACGTACATAACACGCGCATGTATACATACACACATATACATGTTCACACATCATATGACACATTCATGCATGGATGTAACCCTTGCAGTGTTGATAAATTTGAGCAACAGAGTCACATCGACAAAGTTGATCAAATTTGTGGTTCCAATCTAACCACTGATGTCCATAGCACATAGCATGGTTCCAGTCTTACTATTGGAGTCTAATCTTTTGGAATGTGAAGAAACACCTTGCAAATCAGGAATACAACATCATGAAATCTGGATCATACAAAATCAATTAAATTTTTGAGCCTGTGAAAAAGTTCCGTATATTATAACAAAAAACATCTTTCAAAAAAGGGAAACTAATCAGTTCACCACAACTCGCTAAGCTGATGTAGTAATGTCACCAAATCTTGATGAACAAACATGCATTGCGGAATAAATGGGTAATACTTTCATTATCCTGATGACACACTATAAACAGCAGTTCCTGAATAATATGCTACATGTGTGGAACAAACATTTGCTTTTGAGCAGGACACAATGCACACACTCAGAGGTAAAAGCATGAACAAGGTGGGTGTGCATGAACTCATGTGCACACACACACACACACACACACACACACACACACTTCTTCTGCCATTAAGCCCAATGCTACTATAGATTGCTAATCTAGTATAGACAGAGAGTACCATGGTCCAGTAAAACCAGTCTTTAAGAGGAGGCACCTTTATGGAGGTCTTTACTGGTCTATGTCATTGTCCTAGATGCATCTCCCTATCAAAACTCTCTCTTATGTCACACCTTACTTTTAGGGGGAGGAGGGTATGTATGTGTGTCATGGATCAGTATGAACAGGTTCTTCCCTGCCCCACAAACAGTTTCTTGACAGTGGACAACAGACCTACCTGTCCTGATGTCTTCATCATGATGTTGTCGTTGTGGCGATCGCCAATGCCCAGCACGTAGGTGGCCACACAGTATCCAGCACAAGACAGCATGAACTCCTGAATGGCGTGGTCCAGCCTGAATCACAGGCCAATGCACGCTAGGAAGCTACCTTATCCTCCATTACACTCACATGCATACACACAGTCACACATACATACATGAATAGACACATACACATGCACACACATACACATACAGACACAAACCACACACACACATACACACAACACACACACATATACACACAATACACACATACACAACACACGCGCGTGCGCGCACACACACACATGCACATGCACGCACGCGCACACACACACACACACACACACACACACACACACACACAGAGTAACAGAGCCGACTACCCCTGTGTGCAGTGCACTCACTCAGGCCCTGTGCCATGTTTGTCCTTCAGCCACTCCAGCAACGCCCGCTTGTCAAAGGTGTTCTTCTTGTACCACTTCTGGATGTTGGCGATGGTGTCTGACTCTGTCACCACTTCAATCAGTCCCTGCAGGTCCCCCGTGGCAATGCACATGTACGGGTTCATCCTGAACACCGCCATCACTCAGTAATTCAGCATACCAGACATCATCACCTATTGCGAACTGTGGGGGTGTGATGATGCGTGAATGTGTGTGTGTGTGTGTGTGTGTGTGTGTGTGTGTGTGTGTGTGTGTGGGGAGGGGGGGGGGAGAGAGGGGAAAGAGGTAGAGGAGGACATAGACAGGAAGGGGGTGAGAGAGAGGAATGCAGGTGGCAGCCAGGGACAGGAGGTGGCAGCCTATCATCAGTCTCTTCCGACTGCTGAAACCATCCATTGCATGAAAACAATACTTTCTGGGTTTACCAATGGCTGAGAATCGACAGCTGAGCAGTTGTGACAGATGCAGGGTTCAAACCAGAAGTCCTCTTTACAATGGTCCGAGCATCAACAATTCTCTCAAAACCCAAGACCATCTGGAGCGACAACATCTCTCTCACTTCCAAAGTAAGAACAAATGCACACACTGATGTAATCATCTTTCTCTGTGCTTGTGAAACGCAGATCCTGACAGCATAGCTACGTAAAACAATCCAAGCATTATTAATGAGACGAAAATACCAAATCCTACGCATCTCCAACACAGCCCATGTCAGCAATGAAGAATCATGCAAACAAATTTGAGGCAGCCACTGATCCCATTAAGATCTGCTGACAACAGTCAAGAAACAAAAACTGAAAGGCACAATCACATCTCTCCATCCACTGACCTCTGGAAACCTTGCAGGGCACTGTACCAGGTAACAGAAGGGGCAGACAGAGAGAGGCCAAAGGACAACATCTGGCAATGAACAGGCCTGACCTCTGGTGATTCCCAGAGAGCAGCGAAGTATCGATGAGGATGGAAGAGGATGTCAGTTCAAGTGGTGCTTGAACAATCCTAGGTTCGAGACGACTAATCATTATGAGAGTTGACAGAATGCAGGCTTTACAGTGTTGCATTTCAAAATGAGGCCCTGCCAATCATTAACAACAGCAACTATGGTTTGGGGAGAGGTGGGGTGGGAGGAGGATATGGTAGGAACAATGTTATCTTGCGATGTGACAAAGAAGGCATGATGTCCACTGAAACCGGCGGCTCAGGGCATGCATCTATGCAAGTGTGTGATCATGAGTGCATAAGCTTGTATGTGTTAGAGCTTGATGCTTACAGCAGGTCAATCCAGATTTATAATGCAAAAGGTCTTGGTGTTATATTAAGGCAAGGTTTGTACCAACATGTGAAATAATTCTGGAGAATACAAAAAAGCTAAAACTTCGCAAGTGCACATGCATGCAAGCATGTGCAAACACACACACACACACACACACACACACACACACACACACACACACACACACACACACATACACACACATACACGCACACACACACACACATGCACACACACACATGCACACGCTCTGAAAAAACAAGATCCAGATGATTGCATAAACTTGACTGATTTACACACATGCAACAGAAGAATTAGCAAGCAGTACCCGACAGATAAGAGACAGTAACCAACAGGACAACTAACAACAACACAGATCTAACAAACAAATTAGATTAACCTCCATGATCACCACCACCACCTCTACCATTCCCATCATTGACAGTACCAACACTAACAACACCACTGTGACATCACTACCACCATCCATACCACGGACACCACCACAACCACCACCATGATCACCACCACCACTGTCATCCTGAGGGTGCTCTACCTGAGGTCCAGTCCTTCGGCCTGCCATATGTTGTCCATCAGCTGCAGGATCTGCAGTGTCAGCATGTCTTGACGCAGGTCTGCACCCGCCCAGCCCCACACAAAACATGGCATCACAACAGTTCTGCACTACCATCCCACCCCACACAAAACATGGCATCACAACAGTTCTGCATCTACCATCCCCACACAAAACATGGCATCACAACACTCTCCCATCAACACAAAACATGGCATCAGAACACTCTCCCATCTCACACAAAACATGGCATCACAACACTCTCCCATCCCACACAAAAACATGGCATCACAACACTCTCCCATCCCACACAAAACATGGCATCACAACACTCTCCCATCCCACACAAAACATGGCATCACAACACACTCCCATCCCCATCTCACACAAAACATGGCATCACAACACTCTCCCATCCCACACAAAACACGGCATCAGAACACTCTCCCATCAAACACAAAACATGGCATCAGAACACTCTCCCATCCCACACAAAACATGGCATCACAACACTCTCCCATCAAACACAAAACATGGCATCACAACACTCTCCCATCAACACACAAACATGGCATCATCAAACACTCTCCCATCTCACACAAAACATGGCATCAGAACACTCTCCCATCCCACACAAAACATGGCATCAGAACACTCTCCCATCCCACACAAAACATGGCATCACAACACTCTCCCATCCCACACAAAACATGGCATCAGAACACTCTCCCATCCCACACAAAACATGGCATCACAACACTCTCCCATCCCACACAAAACATGGCATCACAACACTCTCCCATCCCACACAAAAAACATGGCATCACAACACTCTCCCATCCCACACAAAACATGGCATCACAACACTCTCCCATCCCAACACAAAACATGGCATCACAACACTCTCCCATCCCACACAAAACATGGCATCAGAACACTCTCCCATCCCACACAAAACATGGCATCACAACACCCACACAAAACATCATCATCCCCCACAAAACATGGCATCACAACACTCTCCCATCCCACACAAAACATGGCATCACAACACTCTCCCATCCCACACAAAACATGGCATCACAACACTCTCCCATCCATCCCACACAAAACATGGCATTAGAACAGTTCTGCACTCCCATCCCACACAAAACATGGCACACAAAACATGGCATCACAACACTCTCCCATCCCACACAAAACATGGCATCACAACACTCTCCCATCCCACACAAAACATGGCATCACAACACTCTCCCATCCCACACAAAACATGGCATCACAACACTCACTCCCATCCCACACAAAACATGGCATCACAACACTCTCCCATCCCACACACAAAACATGGCATCACAACACTCTCCCATCCCACACAAAACATGGCATTAGAACAGTTCTGCACTCTCCCATCCCACCCACACAAAACATGGCATTATGACACTCTCCCATCCACACAAAACATGACATCAGAACAAACACAGTGTCTGTTCTCATCCATCCCACAGTAACATGTTCTGAGAATAGAACACACAGTCTGCCCTTACACATCCCACACTAGCCATAGCACCAGATCAGAAACACATGTCTGCCATCACCCATATGCCCAAATCATGTCATCAGAACAGAACACAGCATCTTCCTCACCTTCCCCACACAAATCATGGCATCAGAATGGAACACATGTCCACTGTCACACCCCCCCCCCCCCCCCCCCCCAAAAACACGGCATCGGAACGGAACACATGTCTGCCCCCCCCCCCCACCCCCCCCCCCCCCCCCCCCACACACACACCCTCCCAAATATGACACCGGAACAAACCCACAGTGTCTGTAACTTCACCTCACACACAACATGGCATTAAAAATCAACATGGTTTTTCTCTCCCCTTGCTGAGTATGTTTGTTCTTTTTTTTTTTTTCTGACATTTATCCAGTTATCCTGAGTTTTGTTTCTTGGTGTTGGAACAGTTGACTCTCTCTCAACCTCCAATCCACACAAAGCCAGTGAGGTACTACACTGATGAACTCTTGACAAAAATATGAGTGTCTTCCGAGAAGGAGAGAACCTCACCAGAAATGAGATGTAGGTTTAATAAAATGAATTTGTAAATAGGTACACAAGGCTCCACAAGGCTCAGCTTCACTTTTGTCTACCATGATACAGTCCCATCATCCTCTTCGTTATTCAGGCATTTGTGTGAACAGGCAAGTATATAATGAAAGGAATTTTACAGCTAAAAGTAGTTTTATGATACACTTACCTGTCCAAACACTAGGACACCCTCCTCCATCCCCGATTTGTTGGAAAAGGGGTCAAAACCGAACTCATTCGGCCAGAGTGTAATGTGGTGAGATCACTGTGGGCGATCATTTTGGCAGGCTTTTTGGAACAGAGGTGAGCTAGTTTCATGCTCTCCCGATCTGTTTGTGGGGGGATCCCAATGTTTGGCAATGTTCCACATCAAGTGGGGATATGGCATTTGTTTGGACAGCAAAGTATATCATTTCATACCTTTAATCATAAAACTCCTTTTTTCTCTCTCCCTAAATGGAGGTGCATGATGCCTGCCTCATGAGATCATTTACCGACACCCAGCAGGGGTTGTAGGAGTCATGAAGTGCTGGGGATCTGTTGCCACTCATCACTGTCCTAGCCTCTCTCATGACAGCCACTGGATTTGTTTCAACATATTTTGTTTCAGAAAAAACAGACAGAATTAGTGATGAGAACTTGAGTGCTGTCTGCAACCTGATCATTCCTGTTTTTACTGGCATCTGCATCAGTGTGCATGTATCCGGGCAGATAAACTAATGATGATTTGATTGATGTGTATGTATGAAGGCTCTTATTCTAATGAGCATGGAGGCATGAATACTGA
>JADBJO010001986.1:280000-312500 GCA_016801955.1 Conus betulinus | reverse complement strand
GTGGACTGCCAATGCTGAGGCAACAGCAGCATGTTACCCCTTGGTGTGGCTGTGTGGAAAGAAACAGGAAGAAGGGCTATAGGAATAAGGCCACCAGGGGGCACAGAAGAGGAGACAGCATAAATGAAAAAAAAAATATTGCATGGTGATTTTCATGTTCCCCTCCCCGTGTCCCCTTCCATAGCTATCACTCTCACGTCGCTCATTCCGGCACTCCCATACACAGCCACACTAGGGGCTGTTTAGTCACAGTCCCATCCCTGACAGTTCACAAGGAGCAATTAATATTCAGTCATCAAATGGCAACCCACCAGAGAAGACACTGCCCTACTTTTGAAATAGGCGTTCAAATCCAGCAGTCTTAGCTAAGCCTGTAACCAGCTTAGCAACGTCAACGTGGTTATTCCCCTTGATAGCTGTAGCAGAACCAGACTCACCTCAGCAACATCATCAGTATGATTATCCCCCTGACAGTGCACAGAAAAGGACCCAGCTTAGCAACATCAATGCATTCCACTTAACAACCAGTGAGGGGCTTAGCAACATCAATGCGGCTATTCCACTTAACAACCAGTGAGGGGACCCACCTTAGCAACATCAATGTGGTTATTCCGCTTGATTCCAGTGAGGGGACAACGTGGTTATTCCACTTGACAACTAGTGAGGGACCACCTTAGCAACATCAATGCGGTTATTCCACTTGACAACTAGTGAGGGAACCCACCTTAGCAACATCAATGCGGTTATTCCACTTGACAACCATCGAGGGGACCCACCTTAGCAACATCAATGTGGTTATTCCACTTGACAACCATCGAGGGGACCCACCTTAGCAACATCAATGCGGTTATTCCACTTGACAACCAGTGAGGGGGACCCACCTTAGCAACATCAATGCGGTTATTCCACTTGACAACCAGTGAGGGGACCCCACCTTAGCAACATCAATGCGGTTATTCCACTTAACAAACCAGTGAGGGGACCCACCCTAGCAACATCAATGCGGTTATTCCACTTGACAACCAGTGAGGGGACCCACCTTAGCAACATCAATGCGGTTATTCCACTTGACAACCAGTGAGGGGACCCACCTTAGCAACATCAATGCGGTTATTCCACTTGACAACCAGTGAGGGGACCCACCTTAGCAACATCAATGCGGTTATTCCACTTGACAACCAGTGAGGGGACCCACCTAAGCAACATCAATGCGGTTATTCCACTTGACAACCAGTAAAGGGACCCACCTAAGCAACATCAATGCGGTTATTCCACTTAACAAGCAGTGAGGGGACCCACCTTAGCAACATCAATGCGGTTATTCCACTTGACAACCAGTGAGGGGACCCACCTTAGCAACATCAATGCGGTTATTCCACTTGACAACCAGTGAGGGGACCCCTTAGCAACATCAATGCGGTTATTCCACTTGACAACCAGTGAGGGGACCCACCTTAGCAACATCAATGCGGTTGTTATTCCACTTGACGGCCCGCAGCAGGCAGGGCAGGTGTCTGGGATAGTTGTCGCGGACCTCGAAGCGCAGGACCCAGAGCAGCTCCTTGTCCTGCTCAAACAGCTCCTCCTGGTTCAGCATGGCCTGCAGCTGCTCCTGGTGAAGCTTGCTCACCTTCATGCCCCTGCAATTTCGTCACAGCTATGGCAGGCCTTGACATTATACTGTATACTGTGGTATACTATTGTACTTGGGGGCTGGTGTGTGTGTGTGTGTGTGTGTGTGTGTGTGGTGTGTGTGTGTGTGTGTGTGTGTGTCCTTACCAGTCGATCTTTCCTTGTTGGGGGGATCAGTAGTAGAGGGAAGGCGTATGCTATGCGGCCCAACCAGGGAGGAGCAAAGAGGTTGAACATGGGCCTGACCAAATGTTTCCACACCAAGAGGAGGGTAGCCTTGGACCGACTGAGGGAGTCCGCTAAGATACTGAGGGTTCCACTATGTGCCTCATGCAGAGAGGTGTTCCCCACGTTATAGTGACACCAGCGGAGGACGGCCTCTGATCGGAGAGAGAGACTCAGGGAGCAAACCCCCCCCCCCCCCCCCCCCCTCTTGACATGCCCTGCCACCGCAGTTTTGTCCAAGAACCAGAAAACAAGTCGGTGAGAGACCTGGGGTAAGACGAGAGGGAGGGCAAGCCTGACTGCTTCCAATACCAGGACGTTGATGTGGGGACGAGCTGTCTCTGAACCCCACACTCCAGGGGCATGAAGGTCTCCAAGTGGGTCTGCCCGAGTTGGAAGCATCTGTGTAGAGTTCCAGAGGTAGGGTTGAGAGGGAGATGGGAACCCCGGGGGTAGAGTGGAAGGGTCAAGCCACTCGTCTGTGGCCCATTGGAACCAAGGGCCCAGAGGAGTGGAGTGATCCCCGCAGTCGGCGGTTCGAGACCATCGACGACGGAACTCCCTAGAAGTTGGTGCTTGGGGACCCTGCCTAGGGGAATGAGGGATGAGGGACTCCATCATCCCTAGGAGGGACATAAGGGGTCTGGCAGATGTGTGTGTGGGAGGACCTCTCTGGGGTCGGGGAGACCATCATGGAGAGTGTGACAAATCTCATACCCAGCCAGGAGATTGACACTGGGCTCGGCAGTATGGCTGGGAGAGGAAGGGGAAGAACGCATCTGAGGAGGGTGTTCGTGGGCCCAAGGCAGACAGAACCCCTCCTCTAGGACCACTACTATCCATGGGTTGAGCCCATACATCTCCACTGGTGGGCGTGTTGGGGTGGGTTGCCCGCCGGAGGGGCCGAGGGGCAGGGTTGTAGTGGACTGAGTTCTCCCTGCTCTGGCTCCCCTGTTGGAGGGCCCTCAAGACACCTCTTGGGCTGCCCCTGATGGTTGGCGTTTGGGAGGGCGAGGCTGAAGGGGGGGGGGGGAGGGGGGGGGGGGGGGGGGGGGGGCAGGGGGAGTCTGGCCGCATATGAGGCTGCTTCTTTACGCTCTTAGCTGAATGAGCGATAAAGGCAGACGAATAGTCACTGAAGCGCAGTACTGCAGGCCCAGAATCCACAGCAGGCCGGCTAGAAGATATCCTTCGAAAGGAAGGAATCTCTGCAGGCCAATAAATAACTAAAATGGCTCCTGGCTGTGCTGTCCGCCACAGCTGAAGTTGATGTGAACTCCTGTTGACTAGGATTTGCATCATGGGGTCCCTGAAGGACCGTAAGTCAGTCTCCGAGTGTGTCTGAGCGGCATGAGCGTCTGAGGACACGGAGACCGAGTTGTCCTCCTCCGGCCGGATCTCCTCCACATGCTGCGTGAACATGTGAAAATTCATGACCAGCAGTAATGTGTTGGATCCACGATCTGGCAATGCAGTCCCATTCCACTAGGGCTTTGAGGGAGATCGAGATGGCAGGGGGAGGAGCCAAATGGGGGATCAACCGGTCGGCAGGAGAAATGGCAATTTCCCTGGCCGTAGGGTAGTCCTAGACAAACAGGGAGGAGATGTGGGGGGCCGTCGGGGGTCCCTGAGGAACGTGCCTGCAGGGGCCGCCTCCGGGGCTGAGAGGGATTAATTCCCTGGAGGAGGGATGACCTGCACACCCCCCTGGATAGAGTTGCCGGACACTCCCAAATGGAAGACAGGAACAGAGGGGGACTAGTTTGGCGTGAGCATGCTTGGCCAGGATGGCCGGAGAGGATCTTGACACTGCCAAGCACTTCTCTGAGGGTAGGGACTCTCTCAAGACAAGATAGGGCGCCACTGCTAAATAGCAGACAGGTCATAAGATGAGCAGAAGGAGGATTCCCCAGCCTCATCCAAAAGATCGGGAGTGTCAGGTTCCTGGACAGGTTGTGAAGAACCTCTAGAGGAGGCAAAGACTGGGATGCATGAGGGTCCCACCCTAGCTGGGGAGTAGTACAACACGAGGGCGGGTCCCTGGTGGCTCCATGATCGGCGACCAGACTAAGGGGGAAGTCCGTACTGCCGATCCGACAGCGCCTGAGAGGGAGGCGGACCAAGGTCGAAAAACAGCTTGATGAGGCTAGATGCCACAGGCGACCGTGGAAATGAGCAGTCCGCGCGAAGCCACTGGTCCCTCTAAGGGGCATGGAGCCACTGGTCCCCATGGAGAAAATGGGCTGTGGCGGCCAGGGGCAGAATTTCCATGGGGGCCCGGGTAACCTGAAACACTGTGTGTGTGTGTGTGTGTGTGTGTGTGTGTGTGTGTGTGTGTGTGTGTGTGTGTGTGTGTGTGTGTGTGTGTGAGAGAGCATGTCATATGGCCCCCCCCCCCCCCCCCCCCCCCCCCCCCCCCCAGAGAGTGCACTGTTGCATACACCTCCCTGGTGGGATCTGTATATGACCCCTATGGAGAAGGGACGAGCGGTGGAGGGCACGGCAACCGAGCCCTCTATCCACCTGTCTACGGGTCGGTGTGGCTGCGGTAGTGAGGTCATACCAAGGTCCTGATTGTGCGGGTTACCCCTTGTCCTGTTGGTAGATCCTACCCCCGGAGGAACGGGACTGTGGCCGTTGCCCAAGTGGGGAACGGAATAAGTCCACTCCCCAACGTCCTGCATCCCTTGGGGAAATGTCGACAATAGATCGGGGTACATTGAATGCCGCATGACACAGGCCAGGGCATGGCGGTGCCTGCGGCTGACGACCTGCAGTTATGTGCAGTGTGCAACCAGTGACTGGGCATAACTCCGCGACCGGAGGAAGGAGACTCCTCGTGCACTAGCGGTGGCTGCACTTGTGCATGGTGGGGAGAGCACCATGAGCCTGCACGCTATTAGCTGGGTGGGGGGGGGGGGGGGGGGGGGGGGGGGGGGAGCTAATTGCAGCAGTCACATTGAGGCGAGTGATGGGTGCTGACTCCGTAGCCATCCAGTCACCCATGCCCGTGCATGCCTTGGTAAAGACCCTGGGGACCGAAGGTCACGTGACGCGGCATGATAGGGAGAGAAGACGGGGTGGCCAAGCGTCGAAAGATTCACGCCGGTCGCCCACGCCTTTGTGTGTCTCACTGTGCATGCGAAGGGGAGGAGGCAAGTCAGCAGGTAAAAAAGGGGAGGACGGAGAATTCGTGTGCGAATTCTAAAACGGGCCTCCCCTAAATGAGGGGAGCCTTGCCTTTAGTTTTAAGAGGATGTACAGAAAGGCACTTCGTATGGTGGCAGTTTGCCTTTTGCCCTTCGGACGCCGTGATCGTGCCTCCGCCGGTTGCTTAGAGGAGGTATCAAAATGATGGTCGTGCATCCCCTCCGCAACCCCCCTCAACACCGGCCGTACATTCTTCCAAAGCAAGAACAGTTTGTTCCATGGAATCGGTACGTGGGTCCTCCAGGGCAAACAGCGACTTCTGGAGAGAGACCTGCTCAACCCGTCTTTCCCTTCACCATTTTGGGCTATGGTGGCGGAACAAACACGGAGCACACAACCACAAAGTGGAGACAAGATGGTGGATCGAGAGATCGGGAGGAAAACTCGATCGACCTTAAGATAATTACAATAAATATTGTGGAAGAGGAAACTTCCAACCTAAGTAAACCTAGGCAAAACCAGAAAGAGGACGATTCTGAAAACATACAAAATTCAGATTGGAAAACCATATAGCCATACACATACACCACTCTGAAAACACCACATACAAACTTCAGACTGGAAAACCACATAGCCACATACACCACTCTGAAACACACATACAAAATTCAGGCTGGAGAACAGCTGACTAGAAAAATCTCTGAAAAAGACCACCTAGACCCCCTTATGGTCCTTTGCAGAACTGCTGCGATGTGCCTAACAGCCACAGGCAGTGCTAACTTGAACAAAGGATCATGGAATAATGGACTGGAACCATTGGATCAGTACAATACTTGGAGTTCTTAAGCATTTGGCTTTCTTTTCCTTTTTGCTTTAGCAGCCTTTTGTTATGGATGTTTGTTTCTCCTGCCTCTGAAAAGTCAGGTGGTTCTCTTGGAGATTCTCATAACTGAGGAGAGTTCTCCAGCTTGAAAATTACACACCATTAACAATACATATACAGGGACATGCACAATGCATAGCAAATATTCAACACAGATGAATAAACACAACAGATAGACACACAACATACAACGCACACAAACACACACATGTGGTCACATGCATGCAGGTATGCAGGTCCCACCCCCCCCCCCCCCCCACCCCAAACAACACAACACGAGATAAAACAATACAACACAACACACACACACACACACACACACACACACACACACACACACACACACACGCAGATTTACCGGTGAGCCAGCGGATCCTCTAGGTTCCATGTGCTCGGCAGCACATTCCTTCACCACAAAACACACACACACACAGACATCACACATTGTTCCTTCACACTGTCCCAACACAGTGTGATCAAACACATCATTACAACACATTCTTTCAGCTATCAGAACACAGTGTGCTCAGCGGATCCTTTACAACACATTCCTCACCTGTGCCAGCACAATGTTTCAGACACATCATTACAAACACATTCCTTCACCTGTCAAAACACAGTGTAGTCAGACACATCATTACAACACATTCCTTCACCTGTTAAAAACACAGTGTGGTCAGACACATCATACAACACATTCTTTCACCTGTCAAAACACTGTGTGCTCAGACACATCATTACAACACATTCCCTTCACCTGTCAAAACACACTGTGCTCAGACACATCATTACAACACATTCCTTCACCTGTCCCAACACAGTGTGATCAGACACATCATTACAACTCACTCCTTCACCTGTCCCAATACAGTGTGCTCAGACACATCGTTACACTCAGGCACATCATTACAACACATTCCTTCACCTGTCAAAACACAGTGTAGTCAGACACATCATTACAACACATTCCTTCACCTGTTAAAAAACACAGTGTGGTCAGACACATCATTACAACACATTCTTTCACCTGTCAAAACACTGTGTGCTCAGACACATCATTACGACACATTCCTTCACCTGTCAAAACACATTGTGCTCAGACACATCACCCTGAGACAGTGTGGCCATAGTGGGGGGAATACTAGGGTCATACTGCTCTACTAGGAGAGTGACGGGCGGTGATTCCCGGCGCATCCTGTCACCCGTGCTGGTGCGTGCCTTGGCATAGGTCCCCGGGGGCCAGAGGTCACGTGACTCAGCATGATAGAGAGAATCGTCACCAAGCGTCTGGAGGGAAGAAGGCAAGCTGGCTGGGGAAAGGGGGGGTGGGGGGGGGGGGGGGTGTGTGTGTGAATAGGAGGAAGAGCGCTTATTTCGCCCCTTGTCTTTGAGGGGAGCCTTGCCTTTTGATTTTTTGGAGGTATCAAAGGACAGGCACTTAGAAATAGTACCAGCTTGCCTAGTTGCCTTTGGACGCAGTGATCTTGCGTCCGCCGGTCGGGTAGAGGGGGAATAGTCTCGCGTCCCCTTTGCGGAACTTGCCTCTACACCGGCCGTACGTTCTTCCGAGGAAAGAACGAATTGCCCCAAGGAATCGACTGACGGGCCCTCCGGGGCAGCGAGCGACTTTGAGAAAGTGAGATGGCTCGACCCGTCGTAGTCCTTCGCCATGTTGGGCTGTGGCGGCAAGGCAATCAAGGAGCACACGACCACAAAGTGGGGATGAATGGGTCGATCAAAATAACTATGTAAAATTGATCGACCTAGTGCAAAAGCCCAAAGTAAGGGACGTAGTAAGTGAAGTAACAATCGAGTGAAACTCAAGCAGAGGACAAAGGATCGAGAATTCGAAGTGAAAACTAAACGAATTCCCGATCGAGAGTACTGCTCGAGCCCGAACAAAGGACAGAGAATTCTAAGTGTAAACAAAATGAATTCTCGATCGCCAGTACGATTAAAAGATCTGTACTGGAAATGGACTTAAGTCGAGTAGCGCAACGACAAGCAGAACAAGCTCGGGATGCACAAAAATAAAAGGATCAGGAAACAAAAGACGGGAGAGAAAGTCCGTCGGCCAAACCGGGTACAGGTGAGGCAAGATGGCCGACAACGACCGATGAGGGGAAGATGGCGGCCCGAAAAAATAAACAGGGCGCGAGTGTGTGTAAAACAGATCACGCAAACCGTGAGGGCCGATAAAAGATAATTACAAAGAGAGAGAAGTAGTGATCACCGAAAGAAACGAACGACAAAGTCGCGAGGTAGACACGGAGGCCAAGTCGCGACAATGACGACGCTTGTGAGGACGACCGGAATGGGAACAAAGTCGCGAGAACAAGTGATGGAAGGCGAATAAAATAAAATAGCACGCCAACCGAAGCCTCACACGTCAAGTGTACCCAGGGTTTAGCACAAGACACAAGTGAATAAGCAAAGAAGCAAACACAACAGCAATCTTTACGCTAAGGCAGAAAAAGGCAAGACAGAGCACAAGACTTATCTTGCTTGGACGGCAGGCCGAAGAAGAATGAGGTACAGGAAGCCTACACAGGCTTCTTCCTTTGGCGGAAGAAGGGTGGGCGTCATGTGACTATCTTATGACTGCATTTGCCACAAAAAATTTCGGCCTGGCAGAGCTGACTAACTGCCGTAGAATGCCATGGTCTGACATGGGAAGTATATGACGCCAAACACAGTGTGTTCAGACACATCATTACAACACATTCCTTCACCTGTCCTAACACAGTGTGGTCAGACACATCATTACAACACATTCCACGGCAGTAGAATTCCCCCCATTCCTTGTTATCTTAGATGCCATGATACTTTGTTTTTCCACGGGCCGTTGGCTACATATAGCGCCCCGCTTCTGACCAATTACTGCAGACGTGCGTAATGCAAGCCACAGACAGTGAAGAGAGATAGCGGGGAGACGCTATATCTGCTATTGCAAGCATGGTGTTCTCTCCGAGTTGAATTTGTGGAGAAGTGCGAATTTCAGTGTGTTTTGGATACTTCTATTCATCATCTTTGCTGGTTAACGTTTTTCATGTAGTGACAGCTCTGTAAACAAGTAGACAGGATATCACTTTCCTCCAAATCTTCAGAATGCTATCACCATCAGCGAGAAGAACTGGAAAAATATCACTTCTTTGAGATAAGCAAAATCCATGCATTTTGCGGTTTGTTGACACGATAAGATAAGATAATGTTGCTTATAGCCCAGCCGACCACAAAAGCCCATATCAGGGCTGTCACCACGTTAAAATCAACTCACAAGTCATTCATTCACACAATTCTTTAAAATACATCTTCTACAAACCCATCCAAAACTTTGTTTAAAAAAAAAAACTTTTAAAATCTCAGATCTGATGAAAAAAGTTAATCTCTTTGAAGATACTGGGGTTTGTTGACAGTATTAAAACTTGAATTTTGGTCTTTTGGATGTTTTGTCCACCCTTACAACTGTTCATAGGAAAGTTTTTAGTTGCAAGTATTAAGTATTAAAGTCATATATCAGCAACAAGTCACTGGAAGGCTATACGTGGGGTGGTTAGAGTGGTGAAAAAAAGTGTTTGTTGCTACCTCAGTAAGCCGCTCCGTGTCTGACGTCACTGCCTGTCTGACTAACATGGTACTGTGCAGACAACAGGTTTCGTGCTCTCTCTCTCTTCTTCTCTCTCTCTCTCTGGCTGTCTGTCTCTCTCTCTCTCTCTCTCTGCACGCTAACTGAATTTTGTCATTGCATGGGTCATCATTTTTTCCCCCAGTATTTTCTTCACTTAAGAACTCAGCAGCTTTTCCCTGTATTAATTTCCTTACAACTTCCATCCCCCACTGTGTACTTTCACGTATTAACTGATTGATTTTTTTCCCCGTCTGCAGTGTGTGTGGGTGCACACGTGTGCATGCGCGCATGTGGTCATACGTACATGCATGCGTGAGTGCAAGCGTGCATGCGTGTGTGTGTGTGTGTGTGTGTGTGTGTGTGTGTGTGTGTGTGTGTGTGTGTGTGTGTGAGTGTGTGTGTGTGTGTGTGTGTGTGTGTGTGTGTGTGTGTGTGTGTGTGTGTGAGAGAGAGAGAGAGAGAGAGAGAGAGAGAGAGAGAGAGAGAGAGAGAGAGTTGCAAGTCAATGACTAATTGTGTGTACTGCATTGTGTCTTTTCAGATAAGTTAATGAATGTGCATGTAAGTGTACATTGCCGTCCTTGGTGTCTAGAGTATCTCTCTCTGTCTCTCTTCATGTGTGTGTGTGTGTGTGTGTGTGTGTGTGTGTGTGTGTGTGTGTGTGTGTGTGTGTGTGTGTGTGTGTGTGTGTGTGTGACTGATGATGGCATCCTTTCAGCAAACAGAATCTAATCATACAGAGAGACTGAACTCTTTATGTAGACTATGTGGTGGTCAATCAAAAGCAACCTGGTACAGGCAAAAAAAACTGTTGAAAGAAATATGCATTTCGAACTGGAACAGTCATATGGACTTATCATTTCTGAAGAAACAGAGGGCAAACTGTACTTTACAATAATGTGTACAAATTGTTATGGTTATATGAAATGGGATGAAAATGCTGCTTGTTCTCTGATCAATAAAAGAACAGAGAGCCAGTACACATAGCCTGTGGACCGATTTTGACCCAACAAGTGAAGAGGTTGACTGCACTGTGTGTCATTCGTTTCATGAACAGTCCAAACCACGTAGACGCGTTAAAAGAAAAGAAACTTGGACCCCCTAGCAAATAAAAACAGAACAGTCAGCAGTAAGGAAATCTGTGATGACAGCAAGAAAGGTGAGTCGCTTGACACAAGCAGTGTAGGTGATATTTTTGATAGTGCTGTTATTTATTCAGATGGGATATATTTGTGGCAGCAATGTTGCAGACGACATAGCAAGCAAACAGAGTACAGGACTAGACACAATGCATTTCAGTCTTATGGGTCTTCTTCTGGTGAAAACACCTGTATCTGTTGGTGGTGGGCTGAGTATGGATGAATTTCAATCCTTTCGCCAAAACTGATCTTTCATCATCAGAGACGGGATGATTCTCAGGGATTAGTGGACAAGGTGGTGAAGGTGATCAGATGTGGTAGTGTAGTCAGGATTGTGGGTTGGGGAGACTGAGTGGGTTGGGGAGGCCGAGTTTTTTTTCCTTATTCTTTATTTCATTTATCTATTTTTTTAACTATTTATTTTTTTATTTTATTTATTTTTATTTATGTATTTCTTTTCTTTTTCTTTTTTTTTTTATTTATTTATTATTTCTTTTTTTTCATTTTTCTTTTTTTTTTCTATTTTTATTTTTAAAATTCATTTATTCATTTTATTTTATATACCATCGTTTCACACGTCCTCCCCTTCTTTCCCCCCCCCCCCCCCCCCCCACCCCCTTCCTTCACTACTTCCTCTCCCATGATCCCCGCGTTTCCATCTGGCGGCCATTTTTAATTTTTATCATGAGACGAACAGGAGAAGCTAAGTGGTTCCATGCTCTCTTCTTGTCACTGTCCTAAATGTTATTTGTTTTCGCCTAAAGAAGACCCATGAGGTCAAAATGCATTGAGTCTAGTCCTGTACTCTGTTTGTCTGTGTCTTGGTGGTAACTAACCCCCTCTATTTCCAAATTTTGCTTCATTTTCTGCCCTCAGTCACTCCCGTTCTGAAACTTTATTGAACACACTTTAAATCTTTTAATTATTCTGTAATTAACTACTATACTTAAAAACAAAAAATTTTTTTTTTTTGTACATTTGACCGCTTCAATACAAAAAATAACATCACTTTCACAAAACTTCCAAGAAAGTTGCAATTATTTTAATAACCATACCCATTTTAGCTCATTTCTAACAAATCCTTATGGGTTAGAGGACTGAGAACACACTGTTTCTTATGGGAAGTCAAGAGTTAGTCCTTGCCTGTCTATTCAGGCATTGTCCGCAGTAGTATCAGCCTGTGTACGCAGAAGAAAAAAAAGAAGAAGCTAAACTTGATTTACAGAACCAAATTAGGGTTATTACACACTTACAATTTCCCTTTAACAAATAGTTACATAACCTTCAAGTGTTGAAAGCAGTAAAAAGTCTGTCACCTTGATGTAATTAGGTGCCCAATTGAATACTACATACAATATACTTGTACGTGGTTTGCACCATGTGTGTCTTCTTCTCTGAGCCAGGAAAATGAAGAAGTGATGACCAACACACTGACAGACACACATACACTAACCACAGGTACTGACCAGGTGATAGGCAGGGTACATGATGGACGATCGCACATTGTAGTCAGGAAAACTCAGTGACAGAGTGGTAGCATCATGACCCAGAGGGTTTAAGGCCACAGTGCCTGTCAAAACAACATGTGTAACACATGTAACCTGTGTGCATGAGTGTGTGTGTGTGTGTGTGTGTGTGTGTGTGTGTGTGGTGTGTGTGTGTATGTGTGTGTGTGTGTGTGTGGGGGGTGTTTGTGTGTGTGTTTGTGAGAGAGAGAGAGAGAGAGAGAGAGAGAGAGAGAGAGAGAGAGAGAAAGAGAGAATCTGAGTGTAAATGTGTTTAACACATGAGAAAGAAATAATGAGATGAAACTTTGCAGCTCCATTTTTCTTGGCTCTGGAGAAACCTTATCAAATTTATTCTTATATCTTACCTGTCCACACAAACACCTTATCCTTACTTGGCAAGGAACATCACTGGCATAATCAGCATCCTCAAAGGAAACAAGACTGGGAATGCAGGGAGCCAACCTTGCTTTCATCATCAGTTAGGCCACCTGAGGGATCACTCTTCGTGAGTTCACATCACGATTATGAGTCTGAACATAATTCAGCATTCACACCTTTTCCCAGCAAAACAGGGCAGGGAGGTCAGAGGGCGTTTTAGTGGCTGGACAGGTAAATACATCGTGAAAGTACTTTCAGTAATGAAATTCTGTTTTTTTTTTTATCACCTGTCCAAACAAATGTGAGAATAACGAAAAATTACGGTGGAAAGCACATTCATCTGAAGAGGGAGGCAATCAGCCCAGACAAGAATGTCTCTGCACAGGTCCCCAGGCCCTGAACTTGGAATTAAAGGCCACTACGGTCTCCCCATGACAGTCTCGAGATGAATGGATTACTTCCCACTCTTCCACCTGAAAACGGCAAAAAGCGACAAGCAATAAGAATGTTTATAAGAGCAAACACAGTCAAGGAAGAAATAAGAAACCTATATACAAAATCAGGAAAAGGAGAAGGCCCTTTCAAATGACATAATGAGATGAGTGTAAAAACATTCTATTAACGCAGACCATAAAAAAAAAACACTCCAAAACACAAACAAGACACACAGAAGATTTGGGTTTAAAAAAAATGCAATCACACGCTTGTGCAAAATAATACAAGTGGAAAGAGCATAATGGTGAATTGCCCCAAACAGACCGGGTCAAGGATTAACCAATGAAGGTGAGATGCAGACTGAGCTACCACAGTGCCCATGAGGCAGTCAAGTACCTGCATTTCCTCAGAAATGTCATTGAGGCAGAACCTTCCAGAGGCTGTCTGTGACTTCCACCTCCAGCCAGCTGCATGTACAATGCCAGCTTTGGCAGAGCTCTGCCAGAGGGCACAAATGTATCCCATTCATTCTTTTATACACCCACCACACCTGCATCAGGATGGGTTTGGTCACAGTCAGAGGACCCCCAGGCTTCCCAGCCAGTGTTCAGTGTGACTTGCCCTATTGTAAGACAAGCCTCAGTGAACGCTATTGTATCCCCTGAGCCTACCTGGGTAAAGCAGCCATGCACGTCTCAGATGAATATACCAGCCACAGCCGCTCTTCCTCACTTTCAAGGTGCTGAGGGCCAATGGTGCACAGCAGTTGGGGGAAATACACCAGCCAAAGCCGCTCTTCATCATTTGATAAGTACTGAAAGGTTCAAGGGTGCAGAGCAGGTGGGGGAAATACACTGGCCTATCTTCACACATCTCCGGACTGGATCTGACAGTGTAGCTAAAAGTTGCAGGTATTTCTCTAGCCAAAAGTGGTGGACCGAGGGGGGCAGCTTATTTCTTGCAGGTTTTACAAGGAAGCGGTAATGATTTTGAAAGGATCACCATTCCAAGTTTTTTGCATGAGTTGCAAGGTTCAGATGGGGAACACTCAGTTGAAGAGATGCACTTGCAGGACTTGTGAGAATCAGCTTGAGGGCCCCACTTGCGACACAAAGACAGATGCATGACATTGTATCCAGAAGCAGAAAGCGTGAAGAACGAAGAGAGAGGCTCCTGTGGACAATGAAGAAGCTGAATGCTGGAGAGATGCAGAGACACAGAGCACGACTTGCAGACTGGAATTCTCACTTGGCAAGGAAAACAGAAAGAAGTCTCCACATCAAAGGTGAAAGTGAGCTTAAAGAGTCAGCTTAATAAGATCCATGAACCCCCCCCCCCCCCCCCCACCACCACCAAAAAAAAAAAAAAATCTGAAAAATGATCAGAGAGGGACATGTTCCCTCACCAAGGTAAAGGAGAAAAGTGAATTAAAGTCATGATTCATGACATCAACTCACTAAGGGCAATCACTAAGGCGGTTATGGAGGAATGATTAGCTCCCTGCTCTCCCAATTTTCTGTCTTTTTCTGTTCTTTTTTTTTTTTCTTGATCTGATCTGATATGGCCATGTTCCACACCAAGTAGAAATAATGCATTTGTTTGGACAGGTAGGTAAGAGAAATAGCCATTTCTGATGCCATGCATGCAATACTTCACACTGTCTTAGCTTAGGGACAATCAGTACACACACATAATTCTCACATCGCTTGCAGTGTAGACTGGTTCACTGCAAGAACTTCACACACCATTGCCTGCTCTCACACATTCTTGCCAATTTTTTCCCCCAGGCAATCATGACTTTTCCCTCTCAATCAGCCAGATCTGATGTCTTTTCATTTTCAGCTGTGTATGAGTTAAGCTGTGTTAAGCTTCAGCCTGCTTATCAAATCTTTTTTCTCTCAAAATTTGTCAGCCAGTTTTCTTTTGTATCTCATTTACCCCAACTGACTGCAAGTGTTACAAAAATGATAAATGTGAGCACTCTCCTCAAAATGCACCAGCCTCTTGAACCAGACACATCTACATAAACAGATACACACTCACACGCACACACATACATACACACTCACACGATACACACTCACACTCACACGCACACACATACACACACACACATATAAACACACACACACATACATATAAACACACACACACACACACACACACACAAATACACACACACACACACACACACACACACACACACACACACACACACACACACACACACACACACACACACACACACACACACACACACACACACACACACACACACACACACACACACACACACACACACACATGCACACACACACACACACACACACACACACACACACTGACCGAGAGGGTAACAGGATTCGTCAATCATCAGAGTCTCAAACTGCCATAAGGGCAACACTTGGTCCCCACGAGGCAGACGTCCCTTGAAGTCGTACACTGGCATGTTGACCCAGGCTATGGGGTTAAAGTCCTGACAACACAGCAACACAGTCAGACAGTTGCGCGCACACACACACACACACACACACACACACACACACACACACACACACACACACACACACACACATATATTCACACCCATACACACTCATACAATGTCAAAGGTACAAGTAGGGATAACTCCCCCCCAATCCTGAAATTGGATTTATTTGTGGCAACTCTCTCCAATCCTGAAACTGACTTGTGGCCATCACTCAAATCCTAATACTGATTTGTGGCCATCTCTCTAATCCTGGAACTAAATTGTGCCGTTCCTTGAATACTAAAACTGAATTGTGGCGATTCTGCAGATCCTAAAACGGAATGTGGCCACCTCTCCAGTCCCTGAAACTAGATGCTGTCCATCCCTTAGATCTTGAAACTGCATTGTAACCATCTCTCTAAACCTGAAATTGAATTGTTGCTATCACTCCAATCAGAATACTGAATTACGGCAATCTCTCCAGTCCTGGAAGTGAAAATGGCCATTCTTAAAATAAAAAAACTGAACAGTGGCCACCTCTCCTACCCTGAAAATGAACTGTGATCATCTGTCGGATCCTGAAACTCAGCTGTGGTCATCAAACTGAGTTGTGACCATCCCTGGAATTCTGAACACTGAACTGTGATCATCTCTCCAATCCTGTAAATGATCAGTGGCAACCACTCCAACCCCTGAGCCTGACTGTGGCCATCCCCCAGTTCTGGAAATGACTTGTGGCCATCCCTCCAGTTCTGGAAATGACTTGTGGCCATCCTAGTAACTGTGAAAATGATCATCTTCACTCACTACTCTCTGCCTGTTTTGCCTTGCTCCTTCCTTTCAGTTTCCCAGTCACAGCTCTTCCCTCACTTATCAGCGTCTATCCACCATGCCTTACTACATTCTGTCTCCCCCCACCTCCTCCCCCCTCCCCCCCCCCAGTCATAGACCACTCTCACTCACCAGATGTTGATCAACATGCTGGCCTCCTTTAGTCCATGTCTTGCTTGGTTTATCTGTTTTGCAACCTCTCTCCTCTCTCTCTCTCTCTTTCCTTGTCTGTCTGTCTGTCTGTCCCTCATGCGCACACAAAGACTTGCACACACACACACATCTATTCAGCCTATTTTACTGTACATCACACATAAAATAAAAGCACAGAACACAAGAACATGCATGCTGTCAATTTGTAAAAGTGAAGAATACAAAAAGAAAAGTTCTTAGGAAAACACGTTTTAAAACTATGAAACAAAGAAACAAAAAAAAGCTACTTCCCAGGGACCTGTCTACTACAGAAAGCAGAACAAGAGGCTCTAGCCTGGCATTGGTGATGAACTGGAAAAAATGTTGTCTTACCCTGGTTTTTTCTTTTGATTGTGGCTGCTGCACACACTGTGAAACACAACCGTGCAGAGCGTGGGACATCCGCTACCACCAGTGGGAAGTTCAGGTCGACCTTGTCGTTGCAGCAGCCATCCAGAACAGTCAACTCCTCTGTCTCCTGCACCTCACACAGAGCCTCATTCCCATGATAGAGGCCAGAAAACAGCTTGATCTGCAAGCACAGAAAAAAAAAAAAATAGACAACTTTTAAACCTCAATCTCATGATAGAGACCAGAAAAAAAGCTTGATCTGCAAGCACAGAAAACAAAGACAACATGTAACCTCATTCTCATACAGAGGCAAGAAAGCAGCTTCATCTACAAGCACAGAGAAAGAACAACACCTTACAGCATTTTACAAATGGGTGGACAAACTAACTCACTGCAAACAAACATAAGATTGATACCTTATTGATACAGCGCCAGGCTTGAAAGAGATATAATTTTACATAAGAGAGACACTTTTTTCCGATTTAACATCACATAAGTATGGGGTTATACGGCATTCCAGCTTGCCTTTCAGGATCTAACATCATGTAAGTATGGGTTATACGGCATTCCAGCCTGCCTTTCAGGATCTAACATCATGTATGTATGGTTATACGGCATTCCAGCCTGCCTTTCAGGATCTAACATCATGTAAGTATGGAGTTATATGGCATACTGGCTTTCCCTTTCAGGATCTCCATCAGGATCTAACATAATGTAAGTATGGAGTTATATGGCATACTGGCTTTCCTTTCAGGATCTTCTTTCAGGATCTATCATCATGTAAGTATGGGGTTATATGGCATACTGGCTTCCCTTTCACGATCTTCTTTCAGGATCTATCATCATGTAAGTATGGGGTATATATGCATACTGGCTTTCCTTTCAGGATCTCCATTCAGGATCTAACATCATGTAACTATAGGGTTTATGGCTTACTGGCTTTCCTTTCACGATCTAACATCATGTAAGTATGGAATTATATGGCATACTGGCTTTCCTTCAGGATCTAAAATCATGTAAGTATGGGGTTATATGGCATACTGGCTTTCCTTTCAGGATCTAACATAATGTAAGTATGGAATTACATGGCATACTGGCTTTCCTTTCAGGATCTTCTTTCAAGATCTAAAATCATGTAAGCATGGAGTTATATGGCATACTGGCTTTCCTTTCAGGATCTTCATTCAGGATCTAACATCATGTAACTATGGGGTTATATGGCATACCGGCTTTCCTTTCAGCATCTCCATTCAGGATCAAACATCATGTAACTATGGGGTTATATGGCATACTGGCTTTCCTTTCAGGATCTAAAATGATGTAAGTATGGAGTTATATGGCATACTGGCTTTCCTTTCAGGATCTTCTTTCAGGATCTAACATCATGTAACTATGGGGTTATATGGCATACTGGCTTTCCTTTCAGGATCTCCATTCAGGATCCAACATCATGTAACTATGGGGTTATATGGCATACTGGCTTTCCTTTCAGGATCTAACACCATGTAAGTATGGAGTTATATGGCATACTGGCTTTCCTTTCAGGATCTCCATTCAGGATCTAACATCATGTAACTATGGGGTTATATGGCATACTGGGCTTTCTTTCAGGATCTAACACCATGTAAGTATGGAGTTATATGGCATACTGGCTTTCCTTTCAGGATCTCCATTCAGGATCTAACATCATGTAACTATGGGGTTATATGGCATACTGGCCTTCCTTTCAGGATCTAACATGATGTAAGTATGGAGTTATATGGCATACTGGCTTTTCCTTTCAGGATCTTCTTTCAGGATCTACATCATGTAACTATGGGGTTATATGGCATACTGGCTTTTCCTTTCAGGATCTCCATTCAGGATCTAACATCATGCAACTATGGGGTATATGGCATACTGGCCTTCCTTTCAGGATCTAACATGATGTAAGTATGGAGTTACATGGCATACTGGCTTTCCTTTCAGCATCTTCTTTCAGGATCTAACATCATGTAAGTATGGGGTTATATGGCACACTGGCTTTCCTTTCAGGATCTCCATTCAGGATCTAACATCATGTAACTACGGGGTTATATGGCATACTGGCTTTCCTTTCAGGATCTCCATTCAGGATCTAACATCATGTAACTATGGGGTATATGGGCATACTGGCTTTCCCTTCAGGATCTAACATCATGTAAGTATGGAGTTATATGGCATACTGGCTTTTCTTTCAGGATCTCCATTCAGGATCTAACATCATGTAACTATGGGGTTATATGGCATACTGGCTTTCCTTTCAGGATCTAACACCATGTAAGTATGGAGTTATATGGCATACTGGCTTTCCTTTCAGGATCTCCATTCAGGATCTAACATCATGTAACTATGGGATTATATGGCATACTGAATTTCCTTTCAGGATCTAACATCATGTAAGTATGGAGTTACATGGCATACTGGCTTTCCTTTCAGGATCTCCATTCAGGATCTAACATCATGTAAGTATGGGGTTATATGGCATACTGGCTTTCCTTTCAGGATCTTCTTTCAGGATCTAACATCATGTAAGTATGGAGTTACATGGCATACTGGCTTTCCTTTCAGGATCTCCATTCAGGATCTAACATCATCTAAGTATGGAGTTATATGGCATACTGGCTTTCCTTTCAGGATCTCCATTCAGGATCTAACATCATGTAACTATGGGGTTATATGGCATACTGGCTTTCTTTTTAGTGCCAAGATTTTTTGTGTCATGGTAGTGGGGACTGAGAAAAAAAATGATAATGGAAAAGCAAACAACTTGCAATTGTAGCTCAATGACAAAAAAAAAAGTCAAAATGTTGAAAGTGATTATTTCATTTGCAGCCTCTTTGTTTGGAAGAGTCACTCCTGTCTTTGGTTCAGACTCATTTAGTCCATACCTTGAAGACGTGACCTTCAGCCTTTGGCCATAAAAGGGACAGGTTTACTGCAGATGTGGCAGTTAATTGGAAACATGAAGAAGTCCACTTGGCATCTGCAGAACTGCATTAGCCACAAAAACTGGCCAGTGGAATTTATGGACGAAAACATATGCGAGAGACTATTGCCAAAGAGACATTGTTCATGAAAAGAAAGGCAGTGTGTGCACAAACACACACACACACACACACACACACACACACAAGCACTCATACACACACAAACACACGCACACACAAGCACTCATACACAGACATACACACACACCACACACACACACACATACACACACATACATACACACATACACAGACAGACACCACACCCACACACCACACACACACACACACACACACACACACACACACACACACACACACACACACACACACACACCACACACACATCACACACACACACACACACACACACACACACACACACACACACACACACACACACACACACACACACACACACACACACACACACACACACACACACACACACACACACACACACACACACACACACACACACACACACACACACACACACACACACACACACACACACACACACACACGCACTCACACAGACACAGACACACACACACACACACACACACACACACACACACACACACACACACACACAGACACAGACACACACACAGACACATAAACACACACACACACACACACATATATGCAGACACCTCTTCTGACCTTACTACCATCGGCCAGCTGCACTTTGCTGAGGCCCCTGAAACCGATGGTGAACTTCTGTTGAATTTTCCACGAGCTGTGGGCACTGTTCCGCTGGGTGTCAGATGCAGCGTCCAGGGTTGCTGCATGAGAAATTGATGTGCCACGGCGTACTGGGACAGGGGGCGTGATATCTGTAACATCCATGCCCCATCTTTGTGAACAGTGCTGTGTTCCTCTGTTGTGCAAGGGAAAACCTCGCACAGCTTGGCAATCACTATTCGCAGACATGCACGACTTTGCAAAAAGGGAAAGGAGATTATTTTTGTTTCCTGGCCCAAGATGGAGGTTCTGCAGATGCAGGGTTTACTGTGTACCCAACAGTTGTCACCTTTAAACCACTGTTCCCCCTTTACTGCCCACCCGCATTACCCGGTTAATCAGTGACTGGCCCTGTTCTGCCAATGGAGGGCATCTGGGAAGCTTTGAGTATTAATTCTCATGATTTTTTAGAATTTTTTTTTGCACTTGCCAGTCTGTAACTACATAAGAATAATAAAATGTCTGTAAATGTGCAACTGTGAACCAAATTTCGTGTTGAATATAACAGTGTGTACAGGAATAAAAATCATATTTTGTAAACAGAACACACTTATTTTGATGACTCCAGAACTCTGTTGCTATGAATAAAATCTTTTAAAACCCATTTCTTCTCCTCATATGATAACATTGAATAAAAAATCCAATATATAAAGTCCTGTTCAAATATTTCAAAATTTAATGAGAAAGAAACAATTTTTTTCTTCATTTTGTAACATATTTCATCAATTTCTATCAAAAAATACATGTTCAGTGCTTTAGATTTGTATACAACTATATTCCAAGATTGATCAATACCAAACAAAAGAGTACATTTTGTCACAGTAGTTTATCTGTTTTGCATGAAAACACTATCATTATGCATAGTAATTACTAGTGTAGCCTTGTAAATCATAGCTACGAATATATATTTATACAGTTATTTCCTCTTTTTACATTTTTTTTTACACTATTACTATAAATAGGCCTTTCAGTCCCTCCTGTACACATGTTCTGTTTCTACAAAAAAGATGTTTCACTTTTTTGTGTACATGAAATATGACTTGAAGAAATAAAGCATGAAAAACAATTTCTTAATTTTCAGTATTTTAAGAAAGTTCAGAATGTAATGTAAAATATCCTGAGCAAGAAAAAAAAAATGGAAGCACAATATCATACTTACAACAACAACAAAAAGAACAGCCAGCCAGCACACACACACACACACACACACACACACACACATACTGTTATCTTCATCATAATACTGATTGCAACACTAAATGATGACACCTTTTTTTTTAAATAACCCCTTCTCCTATTTTCCATTTTCCCTTTCCCCTTACACACCCTCCCTCCATTCTAGCCACTTACACACACCTACATCCTTGTATAATTTCATCTTCATGACACTCAGACAGCAATTCCTGTATTTTAGACAGCACATGTAATTTTGACAGATGATTCTGCATTACATTTGTTCTTTCATCCTTCATTTCTGCATAGTATTCAATGCAAAAAAAAAAAAAAAAAAAAAGGAAATGTGCAAAGTTTTTCTTTTGAACTACAACCCTGTACTTGTTTCCCCCCACATTTTCTTTGTCCAACACATCACTGTTTGGTCAATCAGTGGGAGACTGCTTCTCACAGGAGATCCAAATAAAGGCTGTTCTGCATAATTCTTAGCTGCCGTCAGTGCTGCCATGACTGACAAATGCTTGGGTTGTCAAACAGTCAAGCTGACCACTCTGCCTGCAGACACCTATTGACTTCCATAGTATCCTTCAGTGGATATTCCTTAGGAAAAATATTTGTGGCAACTGCTGTCATCTGGCAGTGGTAGGTAGGTTTCAATGGGGGGTCGTCGTATTCGTCTCCCAGAGCTCGTGTTGGCTCAATTCTGGTCGTTATCCTCTTGAATGCTGGTTCAAGTTTGGTGAAATTGGTCTTGAACGTTGGTTCACTTTTTAAGTGTTGATCGACCGACGATGGGCGTCGGTGTGTGTTGCCTGCTGTCCCCCAAACATCATCAGGCTGTCTTCAGGGCCACCGGCGGGCTTTCTTCATGCTCGGGTGGCGATGGTCCTGTGCCGCGTGAGGCCGCCTCAAGGAGGAAGCAGGACGAAAGTCGCTGGAGCGCTGCACGAGCCCCTAAAAATTGGCGGGCGCTCGCTGACTGCGGCCGAGAGGGCAATTTTTCAGCCCAACCCCCTAAGGAGTGCCCCCGTGTCTGCCACCCCTCAAAACAGCACGGTATCCTCCAGGGCCACGGTAGTCGCAGTCAGGCAGCGCTCCTTCGCCAATCGCCCCACATCTCCAAGAGCCGTCCCCCGGCGACACAGGCTAGACCCGCCGTCACCCACATGGCTGGAAGGTTGTCTGCGCCGCCCGACACTGATCTCTCACATCAGTGTCCCTCAAAGGAGAGCTGCCACCTCTCCCCTGGCTAATGGCTGCTGTCAGTAAATATGGTCTCCAAATGCAACAGCTTTGATTCAGTCCTAACAAGTTAAATAAAAAACACCTTTAAATTGGTGTTAAGTGTGCTTGACAGTGGCTTGTGATGTTCCATTGAACAGCTCTGCTGACAATTTAGTGGCCCGAGCACCCTGAATTGACAACCACCACTCAAAAAGCCATGCAGACCGTGCAGTCTATACTGTGGACACTTCAGCAGCATGGTGACAACCACCATTTAGAGTAGAAAGCCATGCAGACTGTATGGACACTCCGTACTGTGGCCAGTGCAGAGGCCAGGTAACAAACACCACTCACACAGCCACAGAGGGATGCTCAGTACTGTGGCTGACTTCATTGCCCAGTGACAAGCTTCTTTCACTAAACCCTACAGACAGTCAGAATAATCTGCACTGTGGACAGATCAGTGGCCCGATGACCACTATCATTCTCACAGCCTGCACTGTGGACAGATTAGTGGGCCCGATGACCACTATCATTCTCACAGCCTGCACTGTGGACAGATTAGTGGCCCGATGACCACTACCATTCTCACAGCCATACAGATGGCAGGGACACTGCACTGTGGACAGATTAGTGGCCCGATGACCACTACCATTCTCACAGCCGTACAGATGGCAGGGACACACTGCACTGTGGACAAATTGGTGGCCCGATGACCACTACCATTCTCACAGCCACACAGATGGCAGGGACACTCTGCACTGTGGAAAGATTGGTGGCCCAATGACCACTACAATTCTCACAGCCACACAGATGGCAGGGACACTATGCACTGTGGACAGATTAGTGGCCCGATGGATGACTGCATTTGCCACAAAAATTCGGCCTGACAGAGCTGACTGACTGACGTTGAATGCTATGGTCTGACATGGTACAGTATATGACGCTTAATAGTGGCCTGATGACACTACCATTCTCACAGCCATACAGGTGGCAGGGACACTCTGCACTGTGGACAGATTAGTCACCCGATGATCACTACCATTCTCACAGCCATACAGATGGCAGGAATACTCTGCACTGTGGACAGATTAGTGGCCCGATGACCACTACCATTCTCACAGCCATACAGATGGCAGGGACACTCTGCACTGTGGACAGATTAGTGGCCCGATGACCACTACCATTCTCACAGCCACACAGATGGCAGGGACACTCTGCACTGTCAGATTAATGGCCCAATGACCACTACCATTCTCACAGCCACACAGCTGGCAGGGACACTCTGCACTGTGGACAGATTAGAGGCCTGATGACCACTACCATTCTCACAGCCACACAGATGGCAGGGACACTCTGTACTGTGGACAGATTAGTGGCCCGATGACTACTACCATTCTCACAGCCATACAGATGGCAGGGACACTCTGCACTGTGGACAGATTAGTGGCCCGATGACCACTACCATTCTCACAGTCCACACAGATGGCAGGGACACTCTGCACTGTGGACAGATTAGTGGCCCAATGACCACTACCATTCTCACAGCCACACAGATGGCAGGAACACTCTGCACTGTGGACAAATTAGTCGCCCGATGACCACTACCATTCTCACAGCCATACAGATGACAGGGACACTCTGCACTGTGGACAGATTAGTGGCCCGATGACCACTACCATTCTCACAGCCACAGCCACACAGATGGCAGGGGACACTCTCCACTGTGGACAAATTAGTGGCCCGATGACCACTACCATTCTCACAGTCACACAGATGGCAGGAACACTCTGCACTGTGGACAGATTAGTGGCCCGATGACCACTACCATTCTCACAGTCACACAGATGACAGGAACACTCTGAACTGTGGACAGATTAGTGGCCCGATGACCACTACCATTCTCACAGCCACACAGATGGCAGGGACACTCTGCACTGTGGACAGATTAGTGGCCCGATGACCACTACCATTCTCACAGCCACACAGATGACAGGGACACTCTGCACTGTGGACAGATTAGTGGCCCGATGACCACTACCATCTCACAGCCACACAGATGACAGGGACACTCTGCACTGTGGACAGATTTAGTGGCCCGATGACTACTACCATTCTCACAGCCACACAGATGGCATACAGATGGCTGTGGACACCACTCCCTCCTATACACCTCCTCCCCTCTTCACTACCATCCCACTTTCACCCCTGACTCCTGCAACTAACTTGACAAAGTGTGTTCAGCATCCAACCATAATCGGGGTGCCAAGTTCTTCACCCTACACTGGTACACTTACTGTTCAACACAGCACAGACACGAACGGCAATGACCTGCACTGACCTGGTAAGGTGTGTTTGGCTACCAGCCACAGCTGGGGTGCTGTGTTCTTTACTAAACACTGGTACACGTACTGTTCAACAAAGCACAGACACACAATGCAAGGATACCATTACTTTGTTCTCCCTGAAACTATCATGATTATGGCAACAATGCCTACCATGACAATATTCACTCTACAAAACAGCCACAACTGCTAAACCAAACATGCTTTCTACAATTTTCCCACAATCACTACAATGACACACGATAAAAATCTACGAACTACCACAATTGCTAGAACATCATATACACTGAAATCTATCTTAAGTGATGACAAAAACCATAATTGCATGAAATGTGCATACATAAGATGAATCCAAAGAAATCATGCATCAGTAAAACTGTTAGCAACTTAGTCTAAAACAGTCATGTATATGGAAGATCTCCATGGGTGTATGAATACGTAATCTCCACAGATGTGTGAGCAGGTAAAAAATCTCCACAGAGAAGATTACCTCCAAAATGTAGAGTGGACAATCTTTATACGACAAACAGTAATCTCTACAGATGTAGAGTGGGTAAAAAAACTCCCATAGATGTAGTCCCGGCAATCTCTGTGCATATACAGTGGGTAATCACCATAGATGTAGAGTGGGTAATCTCTATATATATGCAGAGTGAATAATCTTCATAGATGTGTGAGTGGATATCTCCATAGACGTGTATGTGTGTAATCTCAAAAGATATATGTGTAGTTGAAATTTCCATACTGTATGTGTAATTTTCATAATTATAATGTGTGGATGATTTCCAAAGATATATGTGTGGGTAATCTTCATCTGATCTCTTTGTGGGTAAACTCCATGTAATGAATGTGCGGTTACTCTCCATAGATGCACATGATGGTAATCTCTATGTATGTCTGGATAATCTCCATCAATGTATGTGTGGATAATATCTATTTAATGTATGTGTGGATCATCTCCATTTTTCCCACACATACGTAGGTAACCACTGCAGATGTGTGCAATGATAATGTTACAGCAATATTGATAGATGTATGTGTGGGAAATCTCCACAGATGTATGTGCGGGTAATTTCCATTGATGTATGCGTGGGTAATATCCATATCTGTACGTGTGTGTAAATATCTATATCACTTCCTATTGCTCTCCCTCATCCCTATCCTCCCTCCCTTCCCTTCCCAAACTGTCCTTTCTCAAGCACAGCCAATTCATGCATATCACCTTGAACTGGATGAGTGGGTAGTCTCCATAGATGACTCATCCAGGCAAACACCTTGAGGATGTAGTCGTCCTGGCTCCCGTCCAGCCTGTTTCCCATTGGCCGCTTGGCTAAGAGCTCCTTCACCACCTCTATGGGGTAGGCCTCCGCCTGTAGCCTCAGTTTGGTGAACACCTGACGCAGCAAACAAACAAACTGTCTTGACCCATCACAATGACATTACGGCTGGTACTGCAGCTATGAGGACACAGCCTCCACCCCCATCACAACCACTACTATTGGGAGGATTCTGGGTCTCAGCCAGCACCAGCCTACAATGGTTCACTGTGCAAGGGGTCCTCATGGAAAGACTGGAACCACACTTTCAGGGATCATTCACTTAATACGGGGCATCTTTAAGCACTGCTCTGGTGTCTGGATTAACGCTCTGGATGCTTCTTTAGGGCCTTATGCCACACTCCTGTATGCCCACATCCAACATGATACATTGGTTCACCTGTTAATCACTCCTGACTGGGAAATTCACATCCAGCATTATGCAGATAGTTCTCCTGTTTCTTGCTCCGGTCTTCTGTAACCCCACATCCAGCACTACACAGTGGTTCTCCTGTAACTTACCCCTGACTCCTGTAACCCCACATCCAACACTATACAGTAGTTCTCCTGTAACTTACCCCTGACTCCTGTAACCCCACATCCAACACTATACACTGGTTCTCCTGTTACTTACCCCTGACTCCTGTAACCCCACATCCAACACTATACAGTGGTTCTCCTGTTACTTACCCCAGACTCCTGTAACCCCACATCCAACACTGCACTGATTCTCCTGTCTCCCCTGACTCCTGTAACCCCACATCCAACACTATACAGTGGTTCTCCTGTTACTTACCCCTGACTCCTGTAACCCCACATCCAACACTATACACTGGTTCTCCTGTACTTACCCCTGACTCCTGTAACCCCACATCCAACACTATACACTGGTTATCCTGTTACTTACCCCTGACTCCTGTAACCCCACATCCAACACTACACAGTGGTTCTCCTGTGTTACTTACCCATGACCCCTGTAACCCCACATCCAACACTTATACAGTGATTCTCCTGTTACATACCCCTGACTCCTGTAACCCCACATCCAACACCACACAGTGGTTCTCCTGTAACTTACCCCTGACTCCTGTAACCCCCCATCCAACCCCCCCCCCTCTGACTCTTGTACCCCACCATCCAACACTATACAGTGGTTCTCTCCTGTTACTTACCCCTGACTCCTGTAACCCCACATCCAACACTATACAGTGGTTATCCCGTTTCCTACAGCTGCTCTCAGCACTCTGAGGGTCACCATTGGCAGCAAGGCAGTAGCTCTGCAGTCGGCTCTCCAGCTGTTTAGGAACCTCGGAAGAGCTCCTCAGGCGTAATGGGTGCCTCCACTGGAACTTCTCCATTTCTGTCTGGAACACACACACACACACACACACACACACACACACACACACACAACACACACACACACACACAGCCACACACACACACACACACAGGTCATTCTCCAGGGAGGTCAGAGATCCAGACTGACACTTTGACAAAACATAGATTGTGCCTTGACACCTACATGCAGGAACATCCTACCATTCCTTGCTCCATCCGTCCATCTTCCCCATACACATACGCATTTTAACACTTGATTAGCATGTTGTGTTTATATCCTTTCAATCCATGCATGACTGGCTGTTGGCCATGACCAGTTAATAACTGATCTATCCATGCTTTCCTGTCATGGGTGACGCTTCATTTTGTTCCTAGATTGATTGAGCAGATCTGACAGTTGATATGTAGCATTTTGAGTCATCTCCTTCAGTGCTTTCAGCCATCAGCCCACCATTTATAAGGTACTCCTATCCAAACAAAAAGCAAAGTTTTAAACCTCGTATTCAATGTGACAATGGTAGTAGAAGCTGGTCCATTTAATCTAGAGTGTGGACATCTTAGTGGCAGTTTTTAAACATAAAAAAGACACAGACAGATCTATACACAAAAAAAAACAACCAGTACGTTTTTGCTTACGCATAGATTATAAAATGTAGGCGAGTGTTTTTCGGAAATAACAGAAGTTGCAATTTTTAGAATTTAGCCATCAAACCCATGACAATACTTTCAAAAAAAGAATTTTTTTTTTACTGCTATATAAGAGAACTCTATGCTTCAATGACAGACATTTAATGGGATGTCCAGATTAGAAGGTTTCCAGAATCACTAAAAGCCTTCAAAATACCTAAAATATTTAGAACAGACTTGTCAGATGTTATTTGTTGATTTAGCCACTTCCAGAGATGAACATTTTGCTTTTCAGAAGACTGTTAATAGATGTTTTTTGGTTGTGGGATTCCTGTTACTTGATTGATGGCGATCCAAATTGATGTGCTATTCTTACTACATGGGCCAAGTTCTTGAAAGTGCTTCTTTTTTTGCTGCACGCTTTTGATAATTAACATGATTTTTTTTTTTTTTGCAATGTCATCTTTAGTTCCTGTTGAAAGAAGAGAATCGTGCAAATTCATGGCGTCAACAACTTCTTTTGATGCAATGGTAGTTAGGAGTCTCTTTGAACACATTTGGTTTTCAAGGCAGCATTTATATTAGAAATATTTAAAAAGCGAAGGTACTGTACCTCAAAAACCTCAGCAAGATTGGTAAACTGATACATGCAGGAAAGATAAGAGTTTCTTAAATCTAACAAAAATGTGTCTTCATCATCATTAACAAGGTTTCTACATTCTATATATGCAGGACTATTTTGGGAGGATTTTTCTTCCTTTCAAAAATCATGTTAAACAGACAGGAAAGTGCTCATACAACCATAAAGCACATTCCAATACATCACTTTTTGCTGTGGCATAGATATGTAGATATGATCAGACAGAGCTCCTGTGGAAGCTGATATTCTTGTAGGCATATAACTAACAGAACTAGCTGAAATGATTCATAGGAATGACCCCATGTTTTGTAACACTTCAGCAAGTCAATGTTTACAATCACCTAGCAGTATCTGTCCATCTGAATTTTAAAAAAAAAGACTCTCCATCAACGAAATCAACTTATCAATCCTGTTCACATGATCTGCTGGATTTCCATGAAGAAACCTAAAAGATTTGATTTGGACTTTCAAGAATTAATCTTGATCCAAATGGATTCACAATGTGGGAATTGAGCAGCTAAATTTGTTTAAATTTAATAATTTCATTATTGTCAACAAGTAAACCAGTCTCTTAAGGACATTTTGCATATTTACGAATAAATTTGTATTCTGGGATACACATTTCTAAATCTGACACGAATTATTCATTCAGACGGAATTCAGCAAAACCAGAAACATGAAAGTGTTCGCCATTATCTGCTGAAATATGTGAAACAAGACTGTTTGTTATACAAATGATTCATGTTAGGAAATACGACCCTCGCCATTATCTGCTGAAATATGTGAAACAGGACTGTCTGCTATACAAATGATTCATGTTAAGAAATAGGACCCTAAGACCATCTCTTGACAGCCAAACTTTCAGTGTTTCTGGCATTCGTCAAAGGAACACACACACACACACACACACACACACACACACACACACACACACACACACACACATACAAACACAAAAACACACGTACAAACACCCATGCACACACATAAACACACACACAGAAGGCTGTAAAAGGTACTTATTATACATAAAAGTACTGGCACACAGCAAAAAACTAAAAAGACTGCGAAACAATGAAAAATCTATATTTAAGAAAAGACAAAGAAAAAAATTTTACACAATATCACCAAAACTGCTGATAAGCAATGGTGTGTGTGTGTGTGTGTGTGCGTGTGTGTGTGTGTGTGCATGCGTGCGTGCGTGTGTGTGCATGTGCATGTGCGTGTGCGTGTGTGCGTGTGCGTGCGTGTGCGTATGCGTGTATGCGTGCGTGCATGCGTGTGTGCATGTGCGTGTGCATGTGCATGTGCATATGTGTGTGTCTGTGTGCCTGTGTGTGTATGCAAGCATTTAAGCATGCGTGAACATGCACAGGTGGGTGTGTATATGCACAGGCTTGCACGTGCATACAAGACTTCTGATGATCTGTACCCCACGCACTCCCTGGCCATCAACTCACCTGGCCTCTGCGCGTGGTGTTGATGCTGTGGCACAGTTCATTCATCTTGCGTCGGAAGTGCTCAATCTCCGCAGGCTGAAAGGAGTCCAACTTGTGAGGTCCTGTAACACATCCCAGTACTGGTTCCATCGTCAGAGTTAACTAACCTGTGCACACAGGGGCAAAACAGTGCAGAGCAGGATTTCATTTTCTGTTGGGTCTATCTGTTTGTCACTATGTCAGCAAGATGATGCAACACCCATCCTGAATGGTAATTTCTTATGATAAGAAGCAGCATTAAGGAGAAACTATATGCATTGTGAAAGTAGGGCCCTCCACACTTTCTCCACAGATCGATGCCAACCCCATGTCAGATGATTTCTATATCACCATGATCTTCATGAACTGCGACTTCATGACAGTGCTGACACTTTCAGTGGCCAAAGTTATTTCCATTTCACTGTCATCAATGGAACCCAGTCAGACAATATGGCCCTTACAGGGCAGTCACCCGCTTTCACAACAACAACAAACCACATACATGCCAATCCTGTCTTGCAAAGGAAAAAAGAACAAAGAGAGCTAGCTACAAGAACTGACAGCATGATACCTCCACTGCTACAGCCTTATGCTGAGGGGTGGACTTCTCTCCCACTCTTTACAGCAATGAGTAGAAATTTCAAACATATGTTGCTGAGTAATAATTCAATAAAAAGAAAATTAATGCAACAAAAATACATAAAAATACCCTTAGTGTACTAACCAATAGCATCGAAGAACAGCTGTGCTTTACAGAAGTTCAGCTCTCACTAACTAGTCATCAGGTTGCAGCAGCAACAAAACCTGGCGTATTCTTCTCCATGAGAAAAGCCCATCTAACCAGCATTACTGCTCTGTGTATAGTCTCCAATCCAGCTCAACAGCACTACTGCTCTGTGTATAGTCGCTAACCCACCTTACCACCAGCACTGCTGCCCTGTGCATAATCTCCTACCCACCAAACCATCAGGACTGCCCCCTGCAGGGTCTCACCTTTTCCAATCAGGTTGTTGACCCTGTGGTCCAACGTCTTTGAGTTCTTGTCTCCTTGTTTCTCCACCAGCTTCAGCACTGGCCAGAATGGCCGCACGTCATTCAAGTTCTGGCTCTCATCCAGAATTTCTTCCTGTGCACAGTTAAACACACATCTCCATCACTGAGGTTCTTAATTCACCACTAAGGTTCTTGATATTCGAAGACTTATTAGTGAAGTTCTTGCAGAAATACTAACTCTGACGTCATTGTGGTTCTTTCTGCAGACATATAAACAACTATCCAGTACCTTTTCCTGCTCAAAACCCAACTGCAAAATCTGTCCTTTTCACCAAGCCAGACACCATCCTATATGGCCCCGAAGATTCATTCAAAATTAAACGTATAATTTCCTCTCAGAGCTGCAATATTACACATGCTGTCCACTGCGAATTGTGCAGTAAGATCTATATAGGAAAGATATCCTGTGCACTTGATGCCCGCATTTCTGAACACTTGGCCAACATCTGCCATCACTAACCAGAACCCAAACCAGTCTCTCTGCGCCTCAACCATCCCAACAAAAACATTAATCATGTCAAAGTCTTAATGCTTTCGCAATCATAAAATAACAACTTTGCACCATAAAGGAATCCCATCTAATTGCCAGACTGGGAACTGTTGGCGTCAATGTCCAAAAATTGCATGTACACCCCCCATTCCCACCCACCCAGCACTGGGCAAAGTGCTCTCTACAGACTCATTTCCACACACTACTCGCCATTTACCTCGTCATGTTATAGT
>JADBJO010001986.1:235000-275000 GCA_016801955.1 Conus betulinus | reverse complement strand
TCTTACACTGAAGTTTAAGCCACATACCAACTTTTATTTTGTTGACTGCTTTCTCTCTTTCTTTCTCTCGGTACATGCCTGCATGCATGTACATGTAAGTATGTATGCTTGAATTCGTGTGTGTGTGTGTGTGTGTGTGTGTGTGTGTGTGTGTGTGTGTGTGTGTGTGTGTGTGTGTGTGTGTGTGTGTGTGATCGGTGCAGTTTTCTCATTGACGTAATATTGCTGCTGCAAGGAATTACCGCAGTAAACTGATTTATCACAGACACAGCATTATCATCCTCGAAAACGAGATATTTCAATTCAGGAAGTTAAAATCAAATTTTCTATCTAATCACGCTCAACAACTCTCTTTCCACCCATCTCTCTCTCTCTCTCTCAGTCTCTGTGTGTGTGTGTGTGTGTGTGTGTGTGTGTGTGTGTGTGTGTGTGTGTGTGTGTGTGTGTGTGTGACTGTGTGAGTGTGTGTGTATACATATGTGTGTGTGTGTGTGTGTGTGTGTGTGTGTGTGTGTGTGTGTGTGTGTGTGTGTGTGATCAATCAGGGCATTTCTATTAAAGTGTGCAACACTGTTGCAACTGAGGATCACTACAAAACACACACACACACACACACACACACACACACACACACACACACACACACACACAGAGCACACACACAGCACACAGAAAAAAGGTCAGACAGATAGACAGACAGTGACAGAGAGAGATAGAGAGAGAAACAAAAGGGAGAGAGATAGAGAGAAAAGTCAGCCTGTTCAAATGGCAACTGAGACCACTTTCCTTATACAACAGGAGACCCAGCCCATCCCTCTGTCACCTATGCCTCCCATCTGTCTGTCCTCCCTCTTCCTGTCTACTCTTTCTCCCTCCCTCCCTTTCTTTCCTGGCTGTTCTGTTTGGAGACAGTCATGTCCTGTGAGAGAGGGCCGGAACAGCTCAGTTGGTAAGTGTGCTGGGCTCTTGATCCTGGGGTTGCGGGTTTGTTTGAATTTTGGTACAGGGTTTTTTTTTACTGAGGTTCCATGTGTGAACGAACGCACAACATCTTGCACACACACATAAAATCCCATCATCAACTTTCGGAAGAGAAGGCCAGTTTGGCCGTAGGTATGGATGACATGTTACACATAGCATGCACCTTCCCTGAAGATGGAGTATGGCTACCTTAATGGCGGGATAAAAACACAGTCATACACACAAAAGTCCACTGCCTGTCTATACAGGCAGTGTCCACAGGAGTATCAGCCTGCATACGCAGAAAGAAAGAAAAAGAAATGTCCTGTGAGAGAGAGGGAGATAACATGCACACCAGGATGTCTGTACCCAAATTTGCACTTTGAACAGAGAGACAGACAGACAGACAGACAGACACTTTGGAGAGAGAGAGAGAGAGAGAGAGAGAGAGACAGACAGACAGACAGACAGACAGAGAGCAGACAGACAGACAGGCAAACAGTCAAAGACAGACTGACAAGGGGGGGGGGGGGGGGGGGGGGGGGGGGGGAAGAGATGGGGAAAGTCTGTGTGGACATGGCAAGGAGGGAAGAATTTCTGCTACTGCTACAGTGTTGGGGGCAGAAGAAACACAAGCACAGGGAAACAAAGAAAGGGAGGGATGGGATGGGGGAAAGATGGAAGGGGGGGGGGGGGGGGGGGGGGGGGGGGTTTCAGCAATGTTGGATTAAAATGATAGTTGATGATAAGTTTTACTTTGGAAAGTTCTCCAGAGTGTTGGAGAATGCTTGTAGAACTTAAATTCCTCTTAGTTATACATCCACATCTTATCTTATCACATTTTGTATATATATATATATATATATATATATATATATATATATATCTTATCTTGTGTGTTCCCTACCCTACCTACACAAACACACATCAAAATACAAATTTGTACAAGCATTGTAAGCTCTTCTTTTCCTTTAAAAAGAAATGGTAAGAATAATCTAGGCTGGACTTCAAAATCTAATATAAACATTTGACTTTTTTATCAAGTGCCATAAAACTTCACATCAAATTTTAAGTATTAGGGAAAAAAATCAAAATTCTCAGTTAGTCATCTGTTGATTCAATAACCAACTCTACATAACAACCTCTTAGATTTAGCTTCATGATCAGATCTGTATATGACCTCCTGCCTTTGATTTCAAATTGTGAAATCAGTTGCCTGAATGTGTCCACTCTGTTACGGCAAACAGGCAATGCATCGCTAATTCATGGAAGGTACATGTGCAAATAGCTGTGAAAATTATCCAAAAATGTGTTATCATCCAAATTCTTAAGATGATTGCACACGTTTAGCATTGCCTGAGGAAACACACTACGCCACTAAATGCTCAGCAGTGACATTCTCTACATATCAGAAGATCATGGACAATGGTCTGGAACAGCTGTTACATCAACAGCATGGGAGCTGGATTCATTGAATGGAGTGAATGCACTGTAGGCATTCTAGAATGGGCAAAACCATCCATAGATCATCAGGGAGAGTGGCATGAGATCAGATACGGTTCTCTACTCAGGTTCACCATAACAAATGATACTGATCAAACCTCACTGTGCCATATGAAAAAAGAATGGAGCCAGTTCATAACAGATATACGGGATTGAGAAGTATTCCAGCCTAGCAAGCAGCTTGAGGGAATCTGGCTTCCAGGACAAAGTCCTCGCCACAGAGAGCAGCAAAAGGGCATTTAGAAGTTATGACCTGAATGCAGCCCAGCTCCATTCAAGTGGAAGGAGTTCAGGGCCCAAACACTTGTCTGAGCTGGCTTATTATCTGAAAACCTTCTGCTGTCAAAAGCTCTCTTTAGAGTTTCATGCTAAGCACTGTTTTCTGATGCTGGAGATATAAATCTAGCAACCAAGCAATTTTTCAAAAAATAAAAAAAAAAAAATAAAATGTCAGCTCCACTTTCAAGATGATCTAGGAAAAAAAGGTAACCTCAACTTTTGTTTACACTATACACCATGATAATATGAACTGGTTGCAAAAAGCAAAAAAAAAAAAAAAAAAAAAAAAAAAAAAAAAAAAAAAAAACAACAACAACAACAACACAAAACTATTTAGACCCAGGCTTTAGAACACAGAAACAAGGCAATTCAACAGAGTTTTCCAATCTGCCAACATGAATAAGGTTTCAGCACCCCAAATAAATATTAAATCTGGTAGGTCTAGAAATTCCCGCTTTAAACTGAAGAAGAAGATGCAACCCTAATTCTGCTCAAGTCATAAAAACATAATATATAAACCCAATTTCTCACTTTTGGGGGGGGGGGGGGGGGGGGGGGGGGGTTTTTTCTACTCCAAAAGTGCTAGTCAAGTTTACCATACTGAAAAAAAAAAAACAACTAAATATGAAATCTCTTTAAGCACTAATTCTTTACAATTACATGAAAGTCTTTTTGATTTGATAGTGTAAACTTCAGAATACTGGATTGAAGATGATAATCTTAACTGTGTTCATTTAAATTTTTTTTTTTTTATATGCTGTAGGTGTTATGGTGTTTTTTTGTTGCACAGAAGCATGTTTCAGAAAGAAAGGACGATATCCTGTCTTTATCAATAGGAAAAGAAGAGCATTTGGATCAAGCTGAAAGGGTTGGCTGAAGAGATAAATATCAGATTAAATTCTTCTTCTGAGTATGTATGGATTTTGTTGTTTTGTTTGGTTGGTTGTTGTTTTGAAGAAGCTGCTTGTAACTGATCTCCTTACCCCTTTATCCCCACCCCCCTCCCCACCCCTTCTTCACTCTCCCCCACCCCCACCCCCAAAGAGAATCATTTGATAAACATTTGAATACATTTTCTAAGTTTACAAGTTATGAACTGAAAGTGAATGTTGTGAGGAACTGAAAACTTGTAATGAATGCTGCCGTTTATGTTTGCTCATTTGTTTTTGTTGTCTTCGGCTGTTACAAAAAATTTGTTTACAGCCAGTGTAAAGGAGAGAAATACTATTTACTGGAGTTACTCAAATTGCTAACCAAACTATGGCTATAAACTTATACAATTCTGCTTTGGGGGTAAGGAGAGGAGGTGGGACGGGTATCTCCCCCCGCCAAATTAACCGAACTTGTCTCACTCTAATACTCTTACTTGATCTTACTCTTCTGATAGGACCCAGTGAAGTAAAAACTAGACTGGTGACAAGTCCTCTAAAACTGATGTATCCATTGACTAGTTCCAACTCTAAAACATCAACAACAGCAACAACAAAACGGGATGCTGGGAAACATTCACCGTTCATTGTACTTCACTATTGCCTCAGCCCTGAGCCGAGGTATCGGCAACAATGAACGTTCTACTGAGGTGTCTACCTAGTATTCGTCTAATATAATCTAGTAGCCATAGCAATGTGAGTGACATATTCGATACTGAAAAATACTTCGTAAAGTTCAACCTGAATCAGTCCGTAAGTCAAAGAAATTTTGAGACTTACTCATGGATCACTTAATGAATCAATCAAACCGAAAATAAAACGTCCGGAAGTTTCATTCATTTCCCATTCTAAAAACAAACAAAACAAAAACATAAGACTCAAAGCCAAGCAATGTAATCTTGACTTATTTGATCTCCTACATACCGTATTCACCACAAAACTCGTTTCCTTGCGCAAATCATCTTGTTAATTCATAGTCAAAGCACTTTTCGTGACATGTCAAGTGTTCCAAACTATCAACTTCCTCGTCTGTTTTGTTTCCCGGATGCCGTTAGAGTTACTGTTCCTAAGCATTTCACTTACCACTGAGTTTTTTCTCCCACCGACGCGTCATCGGTTTCTCCCAGAGAAATGGTTTCATCGCGTCCCGCATACGCAATTGTTTTCCCCAAAGTTGATGCCTTCAGCTATAAATATTTATTTGTATTGATACATTTAAGCTGTTGTCGTAACAGTGTACATGTGGACACCCTTGTTGTGGTTCGTATTCCTTATTGCTCTATGTTCTCCACAGGCCTATGTAGGCCTATCCAGATCTATGTCAAAGAAAAAAAAAAAAAAAGAAAAATTGTCCAATACACGGCATGCATCCAACTCTATGCTTTACCAAGGTCTATCCATCCATTTCCCGCCCCCCTGTCTATATTATGTACCCATCGGCACTAAACAGTTATCCCAAGGTCTATGTGCTCGGGTCTGTGCCATCCCCATATCGGTGTACTTAGGTTTATGTTATCCCCAGGTCTATGGTACCGCAGAACCATGTCCTTCCTAAGTCTGTGTTCTCTCATGATCTATCATTGCCGTTTAAGACTGTATAAACATCAAATGGATCAGCTGACCCAAATCAAGGTTTAAGATCAATGACCCAAACTGGAACATTGCGACCCAGTTGGGTTTAAATGTATTTTCACTCGTAATGAATCAACTGATACAAGTTTGTTGTTTGTTTTAAATCAAGTGACCGAGAATGTGTTGTCGTAAGCCAGCCAGACTTTAAGATAAAGGTCAGCAGGTGACTCAGTTTGTGTCATAGTAACATTGAATGTGTCACAGTCATCCAGAGTGTTGTTAAGGTTTTAGTGACCCCGAATGGGTCACAGTAACCCAAGACTGCGTCAAAGATCAAAAGACCCAGAACTTGAGAGTCTGGATTGTGACTCAGATAGAGATTATGACAAATAATAAATCATGCTGTTGATAAGTAATGCTTTAAGTGGCAAGGTTAAGGTCATTACAGTTGGTATGATCCAGACTTACGTTACCTACCTACGTTACGTTACGGTATCTTATGTTGCTAACCTATATACTGGGTCACGTTGTATCACACCTAGTTTAAAGATCAAGTGACCCAAACAAGATTCTGCAACCTAGTCCGAGGTTAACATCGACAAACTAACAAACTGTCATGCTTAACGTTAAAGATTGGGCGACCCAAAACGGCTTCCAATGACCAAGACCAACGTTCATAGTCAACTGGCGTAAAGAAGGCCAAATCGAGGGAAAAGGTCAAATGACCTAGACTGGGTCACCGTTACCAAGGATGCTGTTAAGTGACCAGAAGGGGTCAAAGATGCTCAGATCTGGGTAAAAGGTCAAGTGACCCAGTGTGAATGATGGCGACCACATTAGAATAAGAAGTTGTGTGACCCAGAGTGGGTCATGGTGACGGGAAGTGATACAAAAATGATCCAGAATGTGTTGGGGCTGCCCATCTCTAGATCAAAGATCAAACAATCTGGTATGAATCAGTGTACCTTCCGTGTAACCTAACCTTTAATCTATGTCTCCGTCACCATCATCTATTCTGGGTCACCTGACCTTTAAACATGATATGGATTCACATAACTGATTTCATGTCAGTTGACTTGTATTCTTCATCGAATCATCTTACCCCTGTTAGGTTAGGCACTTAAACATTAACATCATTCTTGGTCACCTTGGTCCTTTCTCAGTTACCTGATCTTGTTACCTCAAATTGAGTGGCCTGGCTCGTTAAGGGTCACACGGCTTTAAACTAGATCTGGGTCACAATATTCTATTCTGATTTATTTGATCTTTAACCTACATGTGGATCATCCTGACCTACTCCAGGACGATTCAACTCTAATATCTTTTTGAGCCACTGAGATCCATTCTGAAACACCTGCGCATTGATTTCAATTGTGTTAAACGACAGTGTCACATGATCTTTATATGTTTGATTTGCAATACCTCATATTGCTCATAGCCCAGCCAACCGCAAAGATCCATATCAGGGCTGTCACCGCATCTCTTGGTCAGTTGATCTTTAACCCGGATCTAGGTGACCATGACAACATCTGGATCACATAGCCTTCAAAACCCTCACAGGTCGTGGACCCAGGCGAACTGACCCATTATGGGCCACTTGACCTTAAAGGTTGATGGGGGAGGTGGTGTCCCGTCCTGGATCATTTTCATCCTGAAACAACAGTTCAGTCATCATGACACATTCCGAGTTACCTAAAAAGTTTTTAAATTACTTCAGGCTATTACACCCCCTTCTGGGCCATGTAGACTGTAACATCACCCTCAGTCAATATCACACTTTGTCAGGTCGAAATATCTCTCTGGGTCAATTGATCTTGAAGTGAATAAGCTGACCTATTTGGGGTTTTGTCTCACTAAACCCTCATTGAAGGGCATATCAAACTCTCTCTAATAGTGAGCATCAAGAACGGAAATTTACTTCTCGAGGCCACCTTAAAGGCCATAGGCTAAATGACTCAACTTCTGCAGGTCCGTCTTGAGACTGACTGGATCTTGTACTCCAACCATGATGATTTTTACCTGTTGTGGGATTAGGTGAGGAATGCTGGGCACGATATCTTCCACTGCTGTGACTAGGAGCAGCACGCTGCAGCATCCCTCACTTGCTTCATTTTTAACCGTCGTGTTTACTGTATATGGTTCTAGCAACCAACCAGCATCCTGTTAGATGTGTGTGGCCCAGTGGAACAGATTGTCCTTATATCATATGGGCTAGGCTGTCAGCTCCACCCCCCCCCCCCCCCCCCCACTAGCGATATAGGGAGAGAGAGAGAGAGAGAGAGAGAGAGAGTGGTCTCTTCATCGATTTCTCTCTGATGATGTCAGGCTTTTCAGTAGTTGAGGCTTGAAAGGGGGGAACGTCTCCTGGTGTATTTAAGAACCACCATGATCTACCCACCATTTCGGCTGGTCCTCTTGAGGGGATTCACTGCCATCAGTTATTTGATTATGGAGCCGCTCAGCATTCACTCCCTATATACCAGTGTCCACACACTCCTGGGCAGGGAGGAGGGGGAGGAAAAGGGGTGGGGGGTGGGGTGGGGCAGGGATACTGGATCAGTCACACTTACACAAGTACCTATGCAAGTTTCCATTTTGCCCCACACACTGTACCTGTGTGGTGTGATGGGCAGTTCTTTTCCCACTGTGACCGAGTAGTTTGGGTCTACTGTTCATTTGAGACAGCAGGTTAGTTTCCATTTTGCCTTGTACACCAGGCCTGTGCTATCATGCGTTGTTCTTTTCCCACTCTGGCTGAGCAGTTTGGGGCTACTGTTGATCTTGGCAGCAGGTTACCGTGAAGGTTTATTAGTCAGAAAGTCCGGAGGTCCTTTCAGCCGTCAGATTGTCATTCTGGACTTGTCAAACAGCCGTCAGTTGCTGTCTTGTCCATCAAGTGCAGGGCTAACAGGCTGTCTGTGTTGCCCGTCACGCTGCGCTTTTATTGTGCCACCACACACAATACTCATTGACCCGGTTCCCTAAGAAAAATAAAGTGATTATGAGGAATGACTACACAGAGGAGGGATGAAAGAAGTTATGACGGAAGGACAGGCAGAGAGAGAGAGAGAGAGAGAGAGAGAGAGAGAGAGAGAGAGAGAGAACTACTCAGAAGCAGCGAGGGAATGTTTTGACGGCAAGTCTTCAGAGAAGAAGCACTAACCACAAATGTTTTGGCCCTGCACTTACACCTTTTTAAAGTGGGCTGTGCCACATCCAGTACATGACTGCTTCATAACCTGTCTGCTCCAGGAAAGACTTTAATTTCCTTATTCATTTTCAAACTGCCATAATTTGAACCTGCACTTTCTGGATGACGGGGCGCCTCAAGACCAAGTTGCCTTCTGATGGATGGATTTTTTACCCAAGTAGCTATCGGGCACCTGTTCAAAGTTTGGAAACTCAAGCCTTGTAACGTTCACTTTTGTTCCTCCTGGACAGATCCACCTGGAACTCTTTTCAGCTGCTTCTTTCAACTGCTTTTAGGTTTATGGTCCTCACCTTACCAGAAATCGAGAACTTCCATCAGATTTTCAGACAGATGAAGCTGCAAACCCGTTTGCTCCAACTTCTATGGCAAGTTTTTAAAGGCAACTTTTGGTGGGAAATTGGGGAAAACAGTGAAAGAAATAAATAAATTTTGGTTCATTTAGTAAATGAAGAATGCCTGTATATCACAATTAACAAATTAAACAGAACTTTATTTCTGTCCTCGATTACAGTAGTTCTCCATCTTACCAAAGACGCCTTCTTTAATGATATACTGGAGCGTGTTTGTCGACAGCTTCCACTGTACACCTGTTTGCCATATGGTATGCTAAAGACTGCATATTGTGGTATTGTATATTCTCATGAGCAGGCTGTCCGCTTTCTGCGGCGTCACGTTCAATGATGCTCGCGAGGAGAGGAAGACACGGAGGATCACTGTGGTAAATACTGCCCTCCAACATTGACAGGTGTGATAATGTGAGGGGCACTGTCAGGGCCCAGTGACAACTTCCGCTGACCTCTCCACAGTGATTCAGACTTGATCGTTCCCCAAACCCCTCCTGTCTGTGGTGTGTACAGCCTCATAGCCTGTGGCGTGTGGTGTGTTATACCCTATGGCGTTTACAGTTTCTCAGGCCATGGTGTCGTGTACAGTCTCGCTGCCTGTGGTATGCAGTCTTATAACCTGTGGTAGGCACAGTCTCATTGCCTGTGGTGTACGTACAGTCTCAAAAGCTGTGGTGAGCATCCATTCTCACAGCTTGTGGCGTGTAGTTTCATATTCTGTGGTGTGCTGCGTAGTCTCAAAGCGCATCTTGTGTGAAGTCTCATAGCTTGTGGTGTTATAGTCTCACAGCCTATAGTCTCAAAGCTTGTGTGTACAACCTCACTGCCTGTGGTGTGCGTATAGTCTCATTTGTTATGGTGCGTGTACAGTCTCAAACATCCAATTGTTCTTTCCCATATCTCAGTTGTCATATAGTTTTTGTTGTTTCTGTCTGAAAAATTGATCTAAAAACATCTCACATTTTTTTCCTCCTGACTCACTTGTCTTTCATGCACTTTTACCTTCTTTCTGTCCTTTTATGTGTGTGTGTTTTTTTGTTTTCTTTTTGTTTTGTTTTGCCGTCTCATCTTCTGTGCCACTTTGGTAGCATTGCTCCCACACTGTTCATTCCAGCACCCCATCCACAGCCACTGTCCCACCACAGCCCCAGCAACAGCAATCCACAGCCACTGTCCCACCACAGCCTCAGCACTGGCAATCCACAGCCACTGTCCCACCGCAGCCCCAGCACCGGCAATCCACAGCCACTGTCCCACCACAGCTCCAGCAATCCACACAGCCACTGTCCCACCACAGCCCCAGCAACGGCAATCCACAGCCACTGTCCCACCGCAGCCCAGGCACCGGCAATCCCACAGCCACTGTCCCACCGCAGCCCCAGCACCGGCAATCCACAGCCACTGTCCAACCACAGCCCCAGCACCGGCAATCCACAGCAACTGTCCCACCGCAGCCCCAGCACCGGCAATCCACAGCCACTGTCCCACCACAGCCCCAGCAATCCACAGCCACTGTCCCACCCCGCAGCCCCAGCACCAGCAATCCACAGCCACTGTCCCACCACAGCCCAGCCCAGCAATCCACAGCCACTGTCCCACCACAGCCCCAGCAATCCACAGCCACTGTCCCACCACAGCCCCAGCACCGCAATCCACAGCCACTGTCCCACCACAGCCCCAGCACCGCAATCAACAGCCACTGTCCCACCACAGCCCCAGCAATCCACAGCCACTGTCCCACCACAGCCCCAGCACCAGCAATCCACAGCCACTATCCCACCACAGCCCCAGCACCGGTAATCCACAGCCACTGTCCCACCACAGCCCCAGCAATCCACAGCCACTGTCCCACCACACAGCCCCAGCACTGAATCCACAGCCACTGTCCCACCACAGCCCCAGCACTTGCAATCCACAGCCACTGTCCCACACAGCCTCAACACGGCAATCCACGGCCACTGTCCTACCACAGCCCCAGCACTTCGGCAATCCACAGCCACTGTCCCACCACAGCCCCAGCAATCCACAGCCACTGTCCCACCACAGCCCCAGCACACCAATCCACAGCCACTGTCCCACCACAGCCCCAGCACTTGCTGAATCCACAGCCACTGTCCCACCACAGCCCCAGCACTTGCAATCCACAGCCAGAGTCCCACCACACCTGGGGTCAATCCACAGCCACTGTCCCACCACAGCCCCAGCACTGGCAGTCCACAAGCAGCAGTCAAGTCACCATGAGACAGCCTACCATGGAAGACACTGCACTGCTGCTGAGTCACTTCAGTGGTGTTCAGCAGGGCAGTTCTGATCCCATTTGCAGGACATCATCTCTTCGGCCCCTACTGACAATAACTGCTTAGCAACAACAACGGAGCCAGCATGACAAGCTCTCACTCTGGAGGGCGCCACCACACCTGTCCAACAACAGTCCCATGAATTTGCTGATACCTGTGACCCCAACACAACCCTGCCAAGGGCATAAATGCAGAGAGCAAATCACACCTGGGGTCACACATGAGAGTAGGCATCAAGGGCCACAGAATTTTTGTTGTTTATGCTGCTCAGTGAGGATAAGGATGATGAAGATGATGTTACGTATTTCATTCCCGTCTGAGACTGCATGACTACATTATGTTCACCTTCACCATGGCGTACATCAGGCCTGAGAGTTACAGACACTTGCAGTGTTAGTCAGAAAGTTTGAGCAACACTCGGAGATTATTTGGATGAAACTCCACTGTGTGGTCACAGTCTTCCCAACTGAGCCCAAGAACTAATGACGGCAAAAAAATCCCCATAGGCAAATCACTATGATGGAAATCGAACCCACAACATCCATGACACTAAGCACTTTGCCACACTGACTAGTATTTTTTTCATTTTGTTTGATTGTTTGTTTACTTTTTTGTTCCTGTCTCATCTTCTGTGTTCCCTTCAGTTTCAGTACTACAACATCGCTCATTCTGTCTCCCATAAACACAGCTACACCCAGTTTGTCCTGCTGCGGATCCAATACTAGCAGCCTATAGGAGATAATCAATATCACATCATCATGAGGCAACCCACCAGAGGAGACACTGCAACTTCATTGACAGTTCATCAGTGTTGCCTGTTCAGATCCACAATACAGAGGGGTCAGACTAATAAGCCTAAACTGACGATAATAACTGGTTAGCTGGGGAGCTTGCACGAATGGCAGTCCTCCTCTGATGGGTGCCACAGTTCCAGACAGTGGCAGTCTCTGTGACCTGGTTGATGGTGACTCCGACACAGACTCACACATCCAGAAAATGACAGTCCATCATGACCTCGCTGTTGATGGTGACTCCAGACTCACCATGGATATGAACATGGTTGGGAAATTGACCTGAGGTCATGTTGAAAGCTAGGCATAAAAGGGCACAGAATATCAGGTCATTCTTTCCTCTCTATTCTCTTTCTTTTTTTACATTGATGATCACTGAGGAGGAAGACGAAGACAATGCTACTGAGTTCCATGTTGGTCCAAAGCTGTATGGCAAGACTGTATCCATGCTTTCTTTCTATATACTGGCATGCATCAGGTGTGAGAGATACAGACTCCTGCAGCAGTATATGGTCAGAAAATTTGGCGCCATTTTCAGAGACTCATCCATTGAGATGGAACACAGCTGTGTTGTGACGATCTTCCCCATTTTCAGTCAGCACTCTGAGCTCAGGGCTGGAGTTGGCTAGGGCTAAAAAATACCACACATATTACCTCTGATGGGACTCGAACCCACAACCTCCCAGACCATGAGTCCCTAACACTAACCACTATGCCAGTGTGGCTGTTTTTTCTTCTTCTTCTCAAATTGATTTCATTTCTTTGTTTTTTCTTTGCATGAAAAGGCTTGCTTTCTGAGTTTGAAGAGAAAAACCCTTCAGGTGTGTCTCTGCCCCCTGATCTGTCTCTCTGCTCTGGACACAGGCAAGGTCATGACCATATACACTATCATGTATTGCAAATTTCCTCCTCAGTGACCACACTGGCACATTCACAGACATGTACATTACTACAGACACCTTTGTGCATTGCAACTGCACATATGATATTACACATGCATAGACATACATATGAACATACATCAACACAAGCACAGACATACACATATAATTGTACACAATATACTTGCACATTGTAAATGCTCACATCCACTCGCATAAATAAGCAGCCTTCAAAGATTGGACTGTTTATTTCATGACTGATGACATCCGGAGAAAAAAACCCAATCTTTTAATTTCTATGAGAATCAGATAACACTACCATTTGTCTATAAATACACTAAACTAACAACAGCAGCATACATTCCAGTAGCAGAACATAAAATGGGAAATGGTACCCCCTCCCCCCTTCCCCTCCATGAAAAGACCTTAAAAACAAAAACCACCTAAACCACCAAGAAAGAGAAAAAAAAAGATGACGCCGCTAAGCATTCTTAGTATACTACTCATCATAACATGATACACAACGAACATTTTTTTCAAATTGCTCCTGAAAGCATCCTGCACACACTACTCCATGATCATCTGATCATGGAACCTGAAACACACTTGTCAGACTCTGTTAGTCCATGGATTAATTAGTTTTCAAAATCATGTAGTCATGCCCAATGACTGTATCTTTACATCCCCTCAAAAAGCAATGCCTGAACCAAAAGACGCAAGCAATCCCAAATCCATTTCAGCATATAGGACGAACATGCGGACAACAGGTTAAACTATATAAAAATTTTACAACAGAATGATATCATGACGCTGATCTGCACCGACTAATGATTAAAAGAAAAAAGAAAGAAAAGATGAAGACAAATCAATGATATGAAAATGCCTTGTTAAAAGCAAACACTGGAAGAAAAATTCTTTTTTTTCTAACAAGTGGTCAAGGAGAGGTCAAAGAATGTAATCAGTGTCACAGATAATGGTTTTCACACACACACACACACACACACACACACACACACACACAACACATGCATATACACACACACACACACACACATGCACACACACACAGAAGGACATAAGTTGGACAACAAATCATGGACGGAGTAAAACATAAACTGAGATCACAATCTTATGTTTGCTGAACGAAGCAGGAATATCGCACTGTCAGAACACACACACACACACACACACACACACACACACACACACACACACTGTCACATTCAAAATGGTTGAATAAAACTTTTCCTCCTTGCCAGTGTAAAACATATCTGCATCCACTACATCTGTTAAACAAGCCACAAGAAAAACAAATGTTCATATGAACTAAAACACTTGCATGAAAACTTTACAAATATTCATACTTGCATTTGAAGTGACAACTGTATCAAGCAAGCGTAAACCAAAATGGTACCGAATCACATATGTAGCCTATACATACATACATACATACATTATTATCACCACAGCTACTATAAATAGACAAAACAGAAAAGATGAAGATTACATTTCTCTACTGATGAAATCAATTAAAATAAAAAAAAAAGGTATAATCCCTTTCACTCATCCAACCCCCACACATACATTCTAGTCTTCCAAACTGGAGCTGTGGAAGGGGTGGGAAACCTGGGAAGTATTCACGGTGAAGGGAGGAGAGAGGACGGGGTGGTAGGGTGAAGAGATGCAGAAAGGAATTATGTAGATAAGGATTTTTTTTTTTTTTTTTTTTTAGGAAAAAAAACAAAAAAAAAGAAACACAAACATGCACACACACACACACCAAACCTGGAAGCAACCATGAACAGCAAATCTGTCTATTTGTGACCAACAATGCAGACATCTCATGATCAAAACACTGCTATGGTCCAAACTACCACATAATCCAAATTCTGCTACTGTCAAACCATGGTTTATAGCCCAGCTGGTCATGGAAGCCATATCAAAGCTGATGCCAACTTTTCCCTGATCAAACCTTGTCCTGGTTAAACTCTGCCATGGTCCAAACTCACTCTCCTATGGTCAAAGACTGACTGCTATTATCCAAACTAACATTTGCCACCATCAGACACCTGCATGGTCCAAACTCAACTCTGCCATGGTCCAAATTCATTCTTATTTGGTCTAAACTCGCTCTTCCATGGTCCAAACTAACCCCACCAATGATCAAACCCCTGCCATGGTCCAAACTCAACTCTGCCATGGTCCAAATTCATTCTTATTTGGTCTAAACTCATTCTTCCATGGTCCAAACTCACCCCACCAATGATCAAACCCCTGCCATGGTCCAAACTCAACTCTGCCATGGTCCAAAGTCACCCTCCTGTGGTCCAAACCCATCCATGGTCTTAAATCACTCTGCTGGTCCCAACTCAACTCTGCCACAGTCTAACACTGCTATGGTCCAAAATAAAACTCAAAGTCAACTGTCTGCCAAGCCATGGTCCAAAATACACTGCTATGGGTCTAAACTCCACCTGTTATAATCAAAACTTTGCTGTGGTCCAAAGTCAACTGTCCTGTGGTCCAGGCTAACTCTGCCATGGTCTAAATTCAATCGGCCATGATTCAAATTGTGCCACGGTCCTCCCACTCCATGTAAGCCAGTGCTTCCCTCACAACCTCAGTATGATCCATTTGGAATATTGGTGACCAATGTATGGAGTATGGATGCAAACCACACCAGAAATTTACACACAGGTGAGTCTCTGTATGGCATTCTGCACTTGCTGAGAGTGTCCACAGCAAAAACAATGTTCAAAACAATGTTCAATGTCCTGTACCATAGAGATTCATCTTTCCAGCTCTTTTTCAGAAAGAGAATGAAGGAATGAGAGAGAGGTGATTTCATATCTGAGAAAAGAAAAACCCTGGGCGTCAGTTAAAACACTAACATGACCCATGGAAAACATGTCCCTCAGAGACACTACACTAAAACAAGTAGCACAACGAAGCTGCACAGCTCTGTTATGGAAGAAAGTTAAATCACAGAACATACATAGTGTGCAATAAACATGCAGTGGCATTAACTGTAAACTCTCCACTTTACGGTAAAAAGTCACACACACACACACACATACAGGAAAACAAAAGTAATCTGTATGGATCATGGAATAATCGACCTTCTTGTTAATTGTGATAAGAAAACTGACAAAGGTGGCAGTCCCAACAACATGCACTGTTGGTACATGGTTGATGCAACCATAGTTGTCCCACACACATTCGTGATAAGGAAATTAGCACACATGCCAACTGAAACATTGGTGCGCCATACATAGTTAAAGCCTGTTGATAATGAATTGGGTGATAAAAACTAATTTCACCGATTTTGTCATTTCAATTTTAACAAAGTCATTTCTGATGATTTCAGCCAAGGTAGTAATTTTGCTTCACACAAGAGAACTCGGTCATATCTTACTCTGATACGACCAGCCATGAAAAATACAGTTGCTGCCATACAGCAAACTTATTTACAGTCAAAAATAAATTTTTATGGCTCCAATACCTCTCAAAAGGAATGAATGCACCAACCATTTTCTTAATGGGAGCAGACAAGTAGTGTGAATTATCATGAAGAGGCACATTACTAAGTGGAAGTAAAAAAACAACTTCGAATCATTATGAATAGGCATATTACCAAGTGGGAGCAAATGACAACTGGGATGTTTAAAAATAGTGATGTCACCATATAAAAAATGACAACTGGGTATTATTAACAACAGAAATTAAAATTTCAGTGGAGAATTATTATGAATAGGATTATCAATTGGAGCATGTGATAATTAGCAATCCTTAAGACGAAGCTTACTAATTATTTCATGGGAGCATGTGACAGATGTATATGCATAAGGCACAGAAACTGGATTTTCAACATCAACACTTATTTAAGGACAGAACATGACATATGGACAATATAGTGATATGTACCTATGTTAATATGAACTATATCCAAACATTCCTGCAAAAAAAACCCCCACCATTTCCTTTGAAGGATGGAAGTTGGATTGGTAGGAAAGGTTGGGGATAAGCATGGTGAGACAACGGGAGGAGGAGGAGGAGGAGGAGGTGGCAGTGGGGGTAAAACAAAGGATTCAAACAAATATGCAGGCTGAGTAGAGGTAGAGAAAGCAGGTGCTCCCCGATACATTCCACGCCAAGGATCCTTAACAGGCATTGTTCTTCCTCACATACCTATCCCTTCATCTATTCCAATCGCATGATTTAAACTGTTCATAACTCCATCATGACATGTTAATCTTGTTATCGATCATTAGATGGTTAACCTAAAAAAAAAATCTGGATCCCCTTGAAGCAAAAGAAACGACCAATTTGGGATGAAATTCATAAGCACTTTTGTATTAAACAGGGCAAAATGATGTGCATGCACAAGAAAATTGGCCATTTAAAAAAGATGATATCAAGTAATAGGGGTCTCTGGACAGATGACTTTCGTACCCTGTACGAACAGAAAGATCATAGATGCAAACCAGAAAGCAAACATTCTACCAAAAAGACACACACAGTTATTTGGGGAAATGTCAACCATTGGAATGAAATCTCCGCAGATCAGGTTGCACTGCTCACACAGCTATAGGTCTGGATCCAGATTTTGATTCATTGTCCAGTGTGGCATCACTGACCTTCAGTCAGGTTACAAGTCATGAGCAAAGACCACACCTCTCTTAGGTCACACCAGACTTCACTCATCTTGAACATATGTGCCAATGACCTACCTACACATGCAGATCATCCTCCTCATCTTCTAGAGGTCCTCAGAAGCATGCAGAATACTGTCACATATAAGGTATGATCCAAAAGTGCCGTCAGTTAGGCTGCCATTTCTGAACTGTTTAAAACAACCCCCCCCCCCCCCCCCCACACTTTTATCTGGTATTGGGATAAAATACAACCTTTGTACTTTTACTAAGCACAAAATATAATCATGCCATATTCAGAGTAATCATACAGTGTCACTGAAAACTTGATGCAACTGACCATGATCCAACATCAAATGTAATCATATGAAGTCATTCAAAATTAATGTATCTAACCGTGTGGCCGAAAAATGGATCCTAACATTGAGCGACTCCAGTGCTATGCCTTCAAGTGAGTCCAACTTCGAGATGGTCGGATCAAAATTGATGCTGATCTGACAGTTGCCTTTGGAGACAAATGCGCTTGGGCTTGTAAAGAGAGTGGTTAAAAAAAGGATCTGCACATTCTGGATCATGGTGTTTCATATGGCACTGAAGGAAAGATCCTGAGTTGATTTTGAGTTGAGGAAAGTGGCAGACAAATGGGCACCTCATCTTCTATCAGTGGAGCAGAAAACTGAAGGCTCAGAGTTCCAAGTGACTACTTGCAATGTGTGAGCAGAGGGACCCAACTTCATATGTGACACACTTACAGGAGACGAAACGTGGATCATCTTTTATGGCATCCCAAACGAATGATCCAATCAAATGTGGGAGGGCGCCTGTGACGAAAGACCAGACGTAAGAGACCTGGTTTTCAAAGTTGGAATCAACTTCTCAATTTTCTTCCACTCAGAGGGCTCTGCCAAGGTAAATTTTTGCCTGAAAAGTCTGCTGTTGGTGATAGATATAACAAAGAAAATGTTCAGTTCTAAGCTGTGTTTTTCATCCAGTACTACTTCACAGTGCCATCGTCGATAAAACCAAGGTCACTGTGACCTTTCACCAAGACCACCATCCCATCTGAGTTTACCTCCCTGCCCCTGTTCCTGATGCTGCCCCATAAGACTTGGTTATTTCCCTTTCTGAAGCTAAACCCGACTGGCAAAAAGTCTGTGAGAATTCAAGACCTGGGAAATGCAGATAAATCACAGCTGGCTATCTTGTTTCAGACTATCAAACAATCTGACTCTTCATTAAGGAGGATGAAATTCGGTGTCAAGAGATAAAAAGAAATAGTTCATTTACATTCCACTTCCCATACTCTTTTGGATCAATCCTTTCAATACGGAACATCAAGAACCACATAGAACAGGACTATTGACATCCAATAACTTTGTTCCTTGTGGGTCACAACTAATGGTGTGTGTGTGTGTGTGTGTGTGTGTGCATGTGCAGGAAAGGGTGATGACCATTTATAACAAGTGGTGAGTTTGCATTCTGCACTCATACACACACAGATAAATTTGAGAAGCAACAAGGAGCATATTTCAAAACCATCATTATCACAGTCAGGCAATATAAATGGAACATCAGCAGATAGCTCAACATTTCAGCATCTGATGCTACCAATCAAAACAAAACATGTACGGCTAAAACAGGTCAAAATGCGTCAGACAAAATACATAATTTTCCCCTTGTGGTCTTGACTGATCCTTAAAGAATGAATGAATGTTCGATGATTATGTTTAACTCTGCATTAGTGTATGACATGTGTGTGTGTGTGTGTGTGTGTGTGTGTGTGTGTGTGTGTGTGTGTGGGTGTGTGTGTGTGTGTGTGTGTGTGTGTGTGTGTGTGAGTAAGTGAGAGAGAGAATGAGTTACTATGGAAAGAACAAAGTAGGCATTATTCTCTATTGCGTGGATCGGTTCTATCATGTTGACGCTTTTCACTCCAGTACTTCCACTGGTCGCTCTAGACCCTGAAAAAAAAAAAAATCAACAAAATATTATATATACTGACTTGGTCACAAAAAGGAACCATCAGTATAATAAATATACACAAAAAAAACAACAAAGCAAAAGAATGATAGAAAAATAATGATACAGAAAAGAAAGGAATGAACAGAACAATAAGATAATGACACAGAAATAAAAGGACAAACAAAAAAAGTAAAAAAAGAACAACAAAGAGACAAAAAGAACCAACAAACTAAAGACAACAACAATGAATGGCAACCCAACAGAATTAAAATAACAAAACAGAACCAAAAGAATAATAAAAACACAGAAGCAAAAGGGTGCCAACAGAATAATAAACACATTAATGACGGAACAGCAAATGATACCAACACAGCAATAGAAATCAATCACTAGAATAACAAAAAACAATAATGGCACAGCAACAAAAAGACAGACACCAGAATAATAAAAAACAATGACAAGGAAACAAAATGCCATCAACAGAGTAGTAAACAACAATAATGACATGACAACAAGGGCAGTCAACAGTATAACAAATATGTACATATATCAACTGCACTTAGTAAAAGGCTAACAAACTGAACAACAGCGTTGCAGGGTATGTCAGTATCATGCCCTTCAAAGGGCGCTTACTCTTCTAGAAGTTATGGAAGATGACTCAGGCTGGTAATTTTTTTTCCCCCCATTTTCATCTTCTTAGTCAGCTGTGCCCAATCTGAATCAAAATCTGAAACATTTCAGGTCAGGGGGAGGGACAAACCAAAGACAGATGATGAAGATCCTAAAGCCAGTTTTGCGATACAGTTTTCTATCTTGATGTCACTCTGGTATGTCACTATAGTTCTAGATGGATCCCCTCCACCTGCTCTCCTTAGATGGGTGTTGACCTTCAATTGCTGTACACATGCATCGCCCTTTCTGATTTTCATTCATAAACTGAACTGGAGTTTACCTTCCTCCCTACTCTTGTCTCCACACCTGTCGTACCAGACTCTCCCATCGGGGACTATTTTGAACTCTGAACTGCAGTCACAAGCCAGAGTGCTGAGGAAGACCTAAGCTCAAAAGCATCTACCTCTTAAGAAAGATGCCGCTCTTCCCTTATGTCTTACATGATCTAGCAAGCTGTTTCCAGAAACGAAAACCACTTCTGTCAATCATACACCATGCATTCACTTTTTAAACACAAAATTTTCTTCTACCAAACAAATTTCCTGCCATGAAAGCTGCTCTCTCTCTCATTGTAAAAGTACCTACTCTTTTGTCATACAGATTTTCTCTGACTTACCAACCTAGTTTCCAAGATGAAAACCACTTCTCTCAGTCATAAAGCACCTGCTCTTTATCACGAAGAATGTTCAAGACTTACCAAGCTGGTTTCCAGGGAGGAAAGCCTCTTCTCTCGGTCGTATACAACACCTGCTCTTTGTCGCACAGCTCTTCTTTCAGGGAGCGGATCTCATAGTTTTTGCGTTTGAGCATTTCCTTCTGTGCTTTCTTCTTCGCGCGCTGCTGCTATCTGCACACACCCAGAACCATTTGCATTAAAAGTAAGATGAAAATTGAAAGAAAATAAAAAAAATAAGGAAAGGAAACAGCTTCCAATACCAGTGCGCTTGAAAGCCAACTCCTACAGATGTAAAACCATAGCACAGTTACTTGGTATTGTGTCAGGTTGGGACCTACAAGGCTTCACAATTTATGACTTTTTTTCATCAGAGGCTTTTACTTGTGGGATTGTTTGTCCTTCCTGCTGACTCTTATCCAGACCTCAGAGTGGAATGTGCTCAAATGGCAACACTGAAATCACAGAGCTGTGCTTCATCCACTGAACAGATGTGTTACTAATAGTGTAACACTCATTTCCTGACCACCACTGCAGGTGTCTGTATCTCTCAGGCCTGTTTCACACCCGACTATGCTATGAACAAAGCAAAGAGTTCCCAGTTTTAATTTCATTCTTCTCATGGAAAAAAAAAAAAAAAAACAAAAAAAAAGCATAGATTCCATAGTGTCAACCTCATTATCCTCAGTCTTGGATGCTGTTCTGTATGGGTCAGCAAGAATGAAGCAGCAAATGGTAATAATGCCTGAGAAAAGATAAACTTGGCGTGGCAGCCAGAATGGAGTACAGGGTAATAATGTCTGAGACAGCTTGAACTGGGTGTGGTAGCCAGCGTGAAGGGCTGGAGAGCAATGTCTGAGACAGAACAAATCTATGAGCAGCCATAGAGACAAAAGCACAAAAGCAATGTCTGAGGCTGGATAAACCTATCAACAACCATACCGGAGGGACAGGGGGACTAATGTTTGAGGCAGAATGAACCTGGGTGTAGCTTTATACATGGGAGCTGGGATGACTGCCTTGGAGTAATGCAGTATAAAGGGCACTGGAAGCACACTCTTTTATCCTGGTGACTCGGTGATCCATCAAAACACATTGACTTCATGACAGCCAGCCACAGAGACTGATTGTAGCATGAGAGAAGAGAGAGAGAGAGAGAGAGAGAGAGAGAGAGAGAGAGAGAGAGAGAGAGAGAGAGAGAGAGAGAAGAGAAGAAAGAAAAATGCAAGAACAATGAGCGAAAGAAGAAAGAGAGATACTGAAGTAAACCACCAGGAACAGGAAGGGAAGGGTGGAGGGAGAAACAGCCGTTCCTTGATCTCACCTTCTCCTGCTGTGTCTGGTGTCGGCTGTGGCCTGCTGACTGGGGCCGCAGGTGAGCTCGTTCGTTCTCCAGGTGGAACGTCTGGAACAGTCATCAAGTGAGTCAGTATTTGTGCAGTATCTCTCCCCACCTGTCCCGCCCACCGTCTCCTAACTTCCTACCACTGCTAGCCTACACACACGCACACACACATTCCTTTTTGTTGACCAGGTCCAGCTCAACTCTTCTCCTTCTCTTACTCACCCCTTTTCCCTCTTTCTCTCTCTCGCTCTCCTTCCCTTCTGTTTCTGAATGATCCTCACATCCAGTCATTTATACACTGTCATTCTCATGGCAATCAGAGCAGTGTCTTTTTATTTTTCTTTCTTTTTTTTTTTTTTTTTTTTTGTTTCCTATTTGTGCTGCTGTTGTGATGTCTTAAGAAGGTATGTTTGTCGAAAATTCACTTGTCCATTTTGTATTGTGTAATGAATAGTGCAACTTTGCACTTTGTTTTTAAGTGTTTAAATGTATTTTTGGCATGCGCCTCATGTTCTCCACCCATACTCTATTCCCATCAGTGTCAATGAAGTCTGCCAGGTATGGCATGCAGCTACATAGAGAGAAAATGAAAAGAAAAGGAAGAAAAAGGAAGGACAAGGAGGGAAAGCAGGGAAAAGTGGAAAAAGAAGAAGGAAAATGAAAGGCAACAGAAGGAAACAGAAGAGGAAGGAAGGAAAAATTAGAGAAATCCAGAAAAAAAAGCAGAGAAAAAGAGGGAAAAGACAGAGAAAAGAAAGGAAAGGAAGTGAAAGAATAGAAAAAAGAATATGGAAGGGAAAAGGAGAGAGAAAGGAAAAAAAAATATAGATATGGTAAGAAAAAGCAGAAAAGAAAAAAAAAAAACAAACAAACAGAAAAAGAAAAAAAAAAAAAATAGAAAAGGAAGGAAACAGGAGAGAAACAGCAGGAAAAAGGATAGATAGGGAAGGAAAAAAGTAGTAGGAAAAAAAAGCGAAAGAAGTAGAGAAAAGAAGAAAAAAAAAAAAAGAAAAAAAAAAAAAGTAGTGTATGGGAGGGTAAAAGATACAGAAAAGGAATGAAAAACTAGAGAATGGAAGAAAAAGGAATGAAAAAAAATTGAGGAAAGTAGAGGAAGCAGAGATCTAAGAAAAAAGCAGAGAAAGGAAACGTAAAAGTAGAGAAACGTGGAACAAGCACAGAAAGATGTTAAAAAAAAAAAAAAAAAAAAAAAGTCAAGACAGGAATGTCAAAACAGAGAAAGATAGGGGGAAAAAAGCAGAGAAGGGCAGAGGAAAAGTAGAGAAAGGAAGAGGAAAAGTAGGCATGAACCAGAGGGAGAACAAAGCAAAAGATACGGAAAAAGATAAAAAAATGTTGACAAAATGAAATAAAGGAAAAAACAAAGGAAAATATAGACGAAAGAAGCACTGGCTCAGCCCACCCAAATGTTTGCTCAGGAAAACAAACAGCACCGTCAGATGCCCAATGGACCCACCCTCTTCTCCTTGATGGCAGAATTGAGACGCTTCTCCTGGTTCAGTTTGTCCCGTGTGCGTTCAGCGACTCTCGCAGGTACTGTGACTCCTCTGCTCGACTGCGAATGTCTTTCTGTAAACAACAAGAGGGTGATCCTACAGCTTGGAGTGAAAAGGTAGAGGTAGTCAAGAGTTTGACTGAAGTGTGAAGAATGCAGAATCTGGAAAACTGTTTGCTAGACAGTTTGTAAATTTACCACTATCATTCTCACTTTGAAAGAAAAGAATCTTCCAAGCAAGGAGACACAAACATGCGCACACCCTCACAAGTACTGTGACATCTCCACACACACACACACACACACACACACACACACACACACACACACACACACACACACACACACACACACACTCTCTCTCTGTGACACACACATAAATACAATATCACACACACACACACACACACACACACACACACACACACACTCACACGTGCGCTCACATACATACACACACATACACATGTGCACACACACACACACACACACACACACACACACACACACACTCACACACACACACACACACACACACACACACAAGCACACACACAAACACACACACACACACACACACACACACACACACACACACACACACACACATGCACACTGACCGTCAAGTCATCCACTTGGGCCATTTTCCGTTCAGCAATCTCCTGCGACTGTCTGCAACCAAAGCATCACATGACCTGTACTATCTTTCAATCCTAATTGTGACATGAAATACACACATCTTTCAACCTGAATCATGAGAAGATATATACTATCTTTCAACCCTTATCATAACATGATATACACACTATCCATCAACCCAAATACTGACATCACACACACACACACACACACTATCTTTTAACCCAAGTCATAACATAAAAAATACATAGAACTGTTCATTTCAAATCATGACATAACATACACACACCATCTCTCAACTCAAAATCTTTACATAACAAAGTCAACCCCAATCATGACATGGCATGCACTATCTTTCAACCCAAAACAAGACATGACACACACACTATTTTTCAACCCAAATCACATCTCAGACAAAAAATCTCTTTTCAAGTATGATTCCCTGTCCAAGACCATCCTACAGGACACAACTCAGGCAGCACATGTACCTCGACTCCCTGTCTCAGACCATTCTACAAGGTACAGTGGACACATGTATCTCTCCTTGGCTCCCTGTTCAACATCATTCCAAATGGTATGACAGACAAAGGATATGCATCCATCCAGGCCTCTCCAACTATGTCACCCGTTATACAGTTTCTTTTCTTTGTTCATACAGATATTGATGCTGAATACTGAATACAGAGCACAATCATCAAATATATCAGAACAATTTTCTCACAGAGACCTAGACACACAGTATCATCACTTCTTCCACTCATGTTTTTTCTGATCCCCCTACAACCTCCCCCTTTCCTCATTGCCCATGTCCTTCAAATTCACTCCCTTTCTAGTCTTTCACCCCTCTCTTTGTCTCCCTTCACCTACCTCAGTTTAGACAGGTCATTCTCGTAACCTTGAAGAAGTTCGTCTTTGCGGGTGACTCGTTCCTTCAGTACCTGGATACGATTGGACAGAAAGTCGCAGGCAGCCTCTCTCTCAATGACCAACTTCTCCCGCTCATCTCTGGGCAGGTGGGACATTGTGCGAAGTCCACCCACCTCCTCCACCTCCAAGGTGGCTGCCATCGAACGAAGCATCGACAGGAACTGTAACAACAGTTATCAGGCATTTTAGTTCTGTCAGACACACACACATACATGAGAGGACTACGTAGCATGACAATGGTATCCTGGTGAAATTCTCTATCAAAGAGCCATCACTACTTTTGTGTGATGAATGTTTTGACATTATTTCACTGAAAGCATATTCCATGATGAATTACACATGGCCAAATACCAGGTGCAGGCTGTGGCACTGCGCCGCTGATTGCCCAGTAGGTATGCAGAACTGAGACCAGACCCAGAAATCCACCTGCCTACTTTTGGTCCATGCTACCAAAGCTTCCACTGGAGAAAAACCATGCCCCATAATCATCACAATTTCAGGTGTCTCTGTCAACACTTACCGTCTGCTCACTCCTCTCCAGGGCGTCCATGGTTTCGCGGTGAGCACTGCGCTCCATATCGGCCTCAGTGTTCATGGTGCCCAGGACGCTGCGCGCCACCTGGCGGTCCGAGCCCGTGATGCTGGCCAGCACCTTGTCCTCGCTCAGCGCCTGACTGGCTTTGATCTCCGCCAGCTCTCGCTTCAGCATGACCACCTGCTGTAAGGCTTGATCCGGTGTGGGCACTGCAACACCCCACCATCACACACACTGTCACTGCACGCCCAGGTCCTGTTTTCATCTATGATGATCACTATAGTCACTTTACTGAATCCTTTCAGAGCAACGTCAACACAAAACACACTGCCACATCCTGACACAAAAGAACCCTTGTCAGGCCAGAAAATGAAAAAGGCACAGAACACAGAACAAACAAAACTAAGAACCAGCGTCACACTATATTCCCCACACAGATCAATCCAACCAATGCTGTTTTACTACCTGTCACACAAATATTCCCCACACAGATCAATCCAACAAATGCTGTTTTTACTACATGTCACACTGTATTCCCCACACAGATCATTCCAACCAATGCTGTTTTACTACATGTCACACTGTATTCCCCACACAGATCATTCCAACCAATGCTGTTTTACATGTCACACTGTATTCCCCACACAGATCATTCCAACCAATGCTGTTTTACTACATGTCACACTATATTCCCCACACAGATTAAATCTAACCAGTGCTGTTGTACTACTATCTGTCACACTATATTCCCGACACAGATTAATCTAACCAATGCTGTTTCATCATCCCAACATTTTTGTTTAATAATGCAGACAGGTCAAAGTACATCAAGGGGGAAAAAAAAAGAAAAGAACTTCCATGACTGCAAGTGAACCTGTGTGATGGAATGCTAGTGGCCAGTCATTACACTGCTTCAGTCATACTACATCAACATCACAGTAGAGCCAGTTTCGGACAACACTGAAGGGATAGGAAATCAAAACATACTGGTTACATATTCCTTGTTGTTCCATTTCCTGACCAACATTACGTCTGCATCTCTCAGGCCCAGCTGGCACCTGACGACCTCATACTGACTGCTCCTTGTAGTCTGTTGGTACTGGGTTAGGAAGGAGGAGGGGGCAGCAGGACGCAGACAGGCTTGTGTAGGGGGTGGCCAGAATGAACAGTGTGGGATGACATCACTGAGAAGGTGCAGTGTGGGATGACATCACTGAGAAGGTGCAGTGTGGGATGACATCACTGAGAAGGTGCAGTGTGGGATGACATCACTGAGAAGGTGCAGTGTGGGATGACATCACTGAGAAGGTGCAGTGTGGGGGATGACATCACTGAGAAGGTGCAGTGTGGGATGACATCACTGAGAAGGTGCAGTGTGGGATGACATCACTGAGAAGGTGCAGTGTGGGATGACATCACTGAGAAGGTGCAGTGTGGGATGACATCACTGAGAAGGTGCAGTGTGGGATGACATCACTGAGAAGGTGCAGTGTGGGATAACATCACTGAGAAGGCGCAAATGAGTGAAAAAAGGACAGGCAGGAAGAGAAGAAGGCTCAAATTTTGCACAGAATACAAAGGAAGCAGGGGACAGGAGTGAGGAAGTGTAACAGGTGGCTTTAGGGCTGGGGACAGTTTACAGATTAATAGTCGATAGATCCATATGGAGAATCTGAAAGGACATACATGACAAAGCGCTTATGGGCAAATTTTCAATGATGATGAATGACAAGTAGCAGAAAAAAAAAAAGAAGAAGAAAAAAGACAGCATCTACTTGATACTTAAAAACACACACACACACACACACACACACACACAGAAGAAAAGGGACCTCTAGGTAGATTTCTGTGTCACAAAACAAGAAGACAACAGGATGCATAACACAAAAACAGCTGAACAGATCATTACACAACACACGCAATGCATCAAAAAAGAACAAGACAGACCAGAATATAACATGACACCACAAAAACACAACAGTGCACAACACAGAAAAAACACTGAAGAACACAGCAGATCACAAAACAACACGCAACACAACACAGCGTAGCAGAGCACTATACAATATAACATAGTAGAACACAACATGACATATAGCAGAACAACACAACAACATCACAGCAAAACACAGCCTGATACAGCAGAACACAATTTAACACAACACGGCAGGACACAACGCAACACACGAGAACACGACACATCCCCAATCAACACACTACCATGCTACCATGCTGTGCAACACAACACTTGTGAGCAGAGATGACCATGTAACACAACTCAACACACAAGACTCACAGGGAGCTCGTGACTGCTCCAGGACCTTCACCCTTGACCGCAGCTCGGCCAAAGCCTCTCGTTGTCGCATGATGATTTGGTCATGGCGTTCGCCCCGGCACTGGGCACCGATCCCCACCAGCTCTGACGTGATGCGACCCTGGACAGATGACCAACATACAGTGAAGACCGACCCTTGAAAGGAACGACCAGCATTGGAGGTCAGACTGTGACTGGTGAACTAGAGGGTCCTGGCCCATCAACTTATAAACACACAGACCTCACCTTTGAGAGTCACTGCCAGCACTTGTGTTATCATGTCCGGACAAACATTCCTACCAAAGACAAATACCCACACAAACTGAAATGGAACCTTCCTCTCTACCTTTTCTCTCATCATTCTCACTCCCCTTTTGCATCTCCTACAGTCGTGCCCGACTGGTGCTGATCTGTGACTTTTGAGGTCTGGCTTGGGGCAGCGGAGGCCCTGAGGGGCCAGACTGCATGTTTCTCCACCTCCACCTCTCTACAACACCTTTCTGCTTGACACAACGGCTATTTCTCCACCTCTCTACAACACCTTTCTGTTTGACACAATGGCTGGAGAAGCAGCAGAAGAAGAAAGTAATGAAGAGAAAGACAAAGAAACAAAGATGGAGAACATATGGAGAAGAACAGAAAGAGGATAAAAGAAATGGAAAGAGAACGTGGAGAGAAGAAAAATACAGAAAAATGAGAAGAAAAAGACAAAAAATGAAAAAAGAAACAGAAAAATAAGCGAACAGATGACATAATGCAATAAAAAACCTCAGTAAGTGTCTCTCCTTCCAAAACAAGGGCACAGAGATCCATGCCAGTGCTGCTTGGTTTCACAGATCAAAGTTCATCTGTTCTTTAAAACACATTTTTCAGTGGACAACGAACATCAACAGAAATGAAGACATTGTTCACTTCTCATCTCTCCTTGAATCACATCTGCAGACAGAAATGGTATCAAGTTAAAGTCTTTAACTTCAAGAAAAAAAAAAAGCTATGTCACTCAACTCATATGACCATGTCCAAAAAACTGTCCAAAACCTTCTAGAGATTCACAAGCCACTAGCCACCGTGATGCTTTGGTTGGCACCACAGATTCCTGGCTGGGAGGTCATGGATTCGATTCCCATCAGAGCCATTTATATTAGTGGAATTTTTCATCCCATGACCATCTCCTACCATGAGTTGAGTTTGCTATGGGCTCAGTTGGGAAGACTGTAACCACACGTTGAGTTTCATCCACATAATGGATGTGTCCCTGAAAGCGTTGCTCAAATTTCATAAACAACGTAGGTGTCAGTCTATATCACTCAAGCATGGCTGACACCAGGATAATTATACTATGAACGTAGCCTCAAGCACAGCCCTGTCATGCAGCCTCAGGCTAGAATATGACTCCACACAATTATCTTCATCATCCTCATTGCTCAGAATTATCTTCATCATCCTCATCGCTCAGAATTATCTTCATCATCCTCATTGCTCAGAATTATCTTTATCATCCTCATTGCTCAGAATCAGGATTTCAGATTTCTTTGATGATCTGGACAGTTTTTCATTTCTGACATTTTCGGCCTGAGGATCACTTGTCTTATTACCTTGAATGCCAACTTGACTGAGAACTGAAGCAAGAAATATGTTGTAACCATCAGATTTCAGATAACTTTTTGGTAAAAAAAAAAAGTACTGGAGTTCGGGGTGGTTAAATCTACAGCCCCTCTAAAGTCTCCAGAGCAAAAAGGGGAATAACAACAAACAACAATCAGAGACAGCGACCAATATTCTCTTGGTCTAAAATATTTACCTCTCCCCTCTTTTCCTCATTGCCATCCTTCAGGTAACTTACCTCTGGTCCAGAAGGTCCAGCTGTCGTCTCTGCTGCCTCCTTCTCATCTTTTAGGCGATTTTCCAGCTCCAGCAAACGACTGTCTCTGTCATCCAGTTCAGACCTGTATTTCGTCACCACCAGTGATTTCTCCTGGCTGAAAAACACACCTCACAGATATAGTGAAATCCGCTTTGCATGTGTTTCAGGAGATGAGAGGAATCTGACTGGTTAAAAAGAAGCTCACCTGAAGTTCAAAACTTTAATTTTCACAGCAAAACTGAAAGGCAATTACTTCAGAAACATTCATAGAAACTCTGCATATCATCATAGAAAACTCTGCATATCAATCACTCAGTTTCTGCAAATCTGCATGAGCCATCCCTGTGAATTTCCTCCAGCCTGTCATGATTACCGCTTTTGTGGAGTTCCACTGACAGTGACCGCTGCCAAATGACCATCAAAGCTCACTGTTTTTAAGATCAGCAAGAGTGTCCTTTACACCTTATTTTCCATTTACAGACAACAGCATTTATCCCACCAATGGGAAATGTAATAACCATGCTCAAGGTTGTAAAATCAGTCCAGATTCAGCTAAAGACTTGCAAAAATGAAAAGTTCACATAGACGTGGATATGGTGAAGAATCCTGTCCGAAGACCTTCTGCTGTCAAGCTCACCCCAGGGTTTCTTCCGACCATTTAATTACAACTCCTTTTGTAATTCAACAAAAGAGACTTTACTTAATCCTTTAGTTTTAAAATTACTTGGCAGATCTGTTGTAAAACAGAGCACTTATCTGCTACACATGTGTGCCATGCTTTCTCAACTTTCCATTGGAGGTTGTAAGTATGCCAGCTGCCATGGGATTCAACAGAGATACAGCTTATGAAGGCATAACGTAATGACATTCAGGGTCAACATCCACACTGAATAAAGGATAACCACCTGGAAAAGTGGCATGAAAGCATTGTATTGGTTTTTTTTTTTACTTCTAGTCAATCTTTTGTTTTTGTAACCCTACTAAAGGAGTTTATTTTACATTATAAAAACATACGCTTTTGCTACCAGTAAAAAAAATCAAATCAAAAACTTTTTCAGGTTGTAAGTATTCATCTTTTCTAAAAATTATAGGTAATTTACAAAATAAACAATCTGTAATATGAGCAAGGAGGAGTTTACTGTATATCAATAATAAAGACCAGCAACTTTTGGCCATTAAATGTATTCCTCTTCAGCTTGCTGTAATATTCACCGTCTCGTATTTAGATAAGATGCACACAAAACAAAGAAGGGATCTGGCCCTCCTTACACCTGAAAAAAACAAAAACTTCCAAATGTGTAAATCTAATTGTTCTATGTGCCTCTCATGTACCTAGATCTGAGCTAGGCGAACGTACCTGAAGGAACATAGGCTTTGAGTTGTGTGCCTATACTGGTGTGGAGTTATATGCCTATGTTAGTTTGGACTCAAATGCCCCTATTGGTTTGAATTTATGTGCGTATATTGGTTCGGACTTACTTGCCCATATCTTCACATATCTTGGTTTGATTTATGTGCCTCTGCTGATTTGAATTATGTGCCTACATTGGTTTGGAGTTATGTGCCTGTATTGGTTTGGGCTTATGTGCCAATATTGGTTTCACTTTAGCAGCAAAAAACACAGTAGTGGTTTATCATCTACGAAGCACAGTCAGTTACAGACTTACTTCAGTTCATCCTTCAGTGCAGTGATCTCCCCTTTCTGCTTGTCGATGATCTTGGACAGCTTCGCCATCTGCTGGCGGAGTTCCACGATCTCTTTGTCCCGACGACCCAGCAACTCCCGATTCTGCTCTCCATCTCCCGTTTCTGCGACTCGCTCATCTCCCCAGAGATGTCGGACAGACGGGCGGAGGCACCGGCCAGATCGCGGCGGAGACCCAGGATGACATCTTGCTGCTCCGTCACCGACTTCTTCAGTTCCAGGTTCTCTGCTCTGTTGGGGGGGGAAGGGGGGGGGGAGACAGGGGAGGGGTGGAGACAGAGTTGTGGAGGTGGTGATGTGTGTGGACAAAGCTGGACTATCTCGGCGCAGCTTAATTTATTCAGTGCAGTTCCCAATCAACATGCCCCACTCCCTATCAGGACTTGATTTCCTTTTTTTGGAACAGATTGATCTCCTCTATGCTGTCATTTAAAGACTACAAGGCCAATACCTTTTCTTCATTTTGAATTCCAAAGTATGAAATATACAAAGTCAAGCTGACAAGTCATGAAATGAACTGAAGAGACATAATATATGTTAAAAGGACACTTATTTGTATCTGCAAGAATGGAAAATCCGAAGAAAAAAAATCACAGTCTTAGCCTGCCAACTGATTACTGCATATGCAAGATATCTGATTTTCATCTTTTGAAATTTCCAAATCGGAGCATAAAATATCCCTTACAACTGGAAACAGAGAGTGGCACAAGCCTTTAAAACATCAGTGAGATGGGGAGCCATGGTCTACGTTTCTGGACTCTGATACAAACATACCTCAACATGCCCACCATCTCCTCCAAGGCTGTGATTTCTTCAGTGGGTCGCTGCACAATCACTTTGGGTTTGGGTGGAATTTGCAGGCTTCTGGGACAAAAGCCGCTCCTGTCTGCCCATCAGTTCTACAAACAAACACAGACACATTTCGTGATTCATTTCTTTATTTATTCTTTTCAGTTAATAATTTTTCATATTTTCTAAATTTGGAAAATCTGTCATCTAATTCTCAATGAAATGAACACCATTTCTCTTTTCAAAAGAATCAACTTGCCAACCATCAAGAAACAAAAGAAATAGTATATTCCACTTCGCCTTCTATCCAGAACATGAACCGATCTCCAGAGAGAGTCCTTGATGCCCTGGCTGTACTCGCTGATTTGGGCCAAGCACCAATACAGGGACAGGTAGGAAGTAGAAAGGTTAAGGGAAAACAGAATCATCCAAATCATTGTGCTTCAAGGCAGCATTCTCCTCCACACAATCCACTGCCATTGAACAGTCTAGCCCTCTCTGGGCGGAGGGATGGGTGGCAGGAGGAGGGGAAGACAGGTCACAGAAATGGGAAGGAACTAGAAAAGAAGACAGGGGGAGGACAGAGGAGGGAGTGGGGTGGGGGTGGGGGGCGGTAGAGGGGAGGGACAGACGAGACACTGACCGAGGTTGGCCTGCCTGAGGGCGTTGATCTCCTCCACCTGGTCCTGGCTGCGCTTGGTCAGCTTGGCCAGCCGCTCCTCCAAGGTGCAGATGGTGACCGAGTGCTGCCTGACCTGCTCCTGGAACCCCTCCATCGCCTCCTCCTTCCCCTGCAGCATCTGCCTCTTCTCCTCCTCCGTCACTGCCTCCACCTCCACCCTCAGCCGCTCCTCCAGCTGTTGGGGGGGGATAAAGGGGGGATGAGTCCGCTGGATGGTTGATGAGCGGGTTCATTGAGTGTGGCATTTTTCTGGGTCATTCTTGCATTGTTGTTCTGTGTTGAAGTGCAGTGTGTCATGCTATACTGGGTCAGGTTGCACTGCACTGTATTGTATATACATGGTGAGTATTTACGCAGTTTGTTGCCTAGTATCGCAATGCAGCGTACTGGATTACTTAGCATCATATAGAGGTGTGATGTTTTGTGCACTGCGCTAAACCAGTGGACTGTGTAGCTGTGATCCGTGTTGAACTATACTGCAATGTCTGGCAGTGTAGGCTACTTGGTGTGTTGTGTTGTATAGAGAGCTTCACTGCAATGTTTTGCAGTGTATTGTATCGCAAAGGTGATATATAAAAAAAAAAAATCCAAATTCTGAACTTTATCTCTTGATTTAATGCCATTCTATGGCAAACATTTGTGAACTGCAGGCATCCAGATTGAAATGTTATAACATGTGTCTAACAATGATGTTTATGATGGAATATCAGATTCTTATAATTTACCGACACAGCAGCTCTGCCCTGACCTTGACACCAGCGAGCACATTAAACAACTGCTCCTACGCCTAGTGGAATTGCATTAAATGGACCAATCTTCACAAAATGTAGCTTAACACTTGTTGCTATGTTTGGATATGGTATCTTTTACCATGTCTTTTATTTCTGTCTGTAAAGCACTCATCACAACTGATCAAAATTTCAAACAAAAGGACAGTTTTGTTATAGTGAAACTGTGTTGTTGAAAATCTTCATCCCATTTTATGGACCTTCACATTCAGTGATATCTTTACCCACAGAACAATTCTGTTATAATGAAACTACAGTTGAAAACATCTATCTCATATTTATGGTAATATTCAGTGACTATGGATCGTATTCAGTGACAACTTCAAGTTCTTCACAATATTCATCTGTCTGCCAAGACTGTTAACAATGTTAATCTCATGTTCACGGACCTTAAGACTTGGTGGCATCTTCATTCATGGAATGGCTGTAAAGGTCTCAACAGTATCTATCATTCTGCCAAGACTGATAATGCTGATGCTTACTGTTGCTCTGAAAATTTCCGTCTCACACACACACACACATACTCACATATATATACGTACACACACATGGACAACCACCCTATGTGATTCCACACACTCACTACTACTTATACATACAATAAATGAGCACAATATAACACACTACAATGCTGAGAAATACAGCATATCATAACACAACATTATATATATATGAATATAACTCAGTACAGTAAAAAAAAACACACAACACAGTAGAATATATCAAAACAAAAAACAGCAGACAACAGTGCAACACAATACAGTCCACCAAAAACACAACACAGTACATCAAAACACAACACAGTGCACCGAAGCACACCAGAGAATACCGAACGACAAGACAGCACACCAAAACACAGTACACCACCATACAACACAACAACCATGGATCCGCTCCTGCTGACCCTTCAGGTCGTGCTCCAGTTCCACAGTACAGTACTACACAGTACAATATGATACAACACAGTACAATACAACACATCCCAGTTGAACCCAACCCCAAAGTGACCTGCTCCAGCTGAGCCCGGAGCTCGACCTCCAGCCCTTTGTAATGCTCCAGCGTCGACACCAGCTCTGATGTCTGCTCCAGTTTGAGCCTCTCTTCTTCCTGCCGTTCCGTCATTGACTGAAACACAGTCTTCTCACTGTTTTGTTTTTCCCTTGTTTGGTTTATTTTGTTTGCATTCATCTGTCTGTTAGCTTTTGTTGTCTTCAGTGGATTTTTTAGGTTGTGTATGTGTGTGTGTGTGTGTGTGTGTGTGTGTGTGTGTGTGTGTGTGTGTGTGTGTGTGTGTGTGTGCGTGCATGTGTGCGTGCGTGCATGTGTGCATGTGCGCATCTGTGCGTGCGAGTGTGCATGCGCATGCAAGTGTGTCCATCTGTGTGTATGAGTATGCATGCATTGCGCATGCAAATGTGTGTGTGTGTGTGCATGTATGATCTGTGTGTGTGTGTGTGTGTGTGTGTGTGTGTGTGTGTGTGTGTGTGTGTATATGTGTGTGTGTGTGTGTGTGTGTGTGTGCACGCATGCGTACATGTGTGTGTGTGTGTGTGTGTGTGCATGCGTGTGCATACATTTGCCCAATATACATGCATAACAATGAAACAGTGAAAAAAAAATGTCAGTCTTATAGGTCCTGCAGTTGCAGCTAACATATTTCATGAACACTAAAACTAAAATGAAAGAAAAGAGGGGGGGGGGGGGGGGGGGGGGGCAGTGGAGGAGAACAAGGTGTATAGGAAGGAGGAGGGAAGGTCTGCATGTTGTAGAAGGTGAGAGGGGACAGTAAGCAGCAAAACAGTGGAGCTGACTGCATTGTGACTGTGACCAACCTTTCGGAGCTCCTGCAAGGTGGCCTCCAGTTCAGCCACACGCTGCTGCTCCGCCAACACTGCCACCTGCCGCTTCTCCTCTTCCACCGCTCGCACGTCTTCCATGGCTTGACTCGTTGCCTCCTCCCCTGAAACAGACCACTTCCTCTTTACTTTACTGAATCACAGTCTTCCTCTCCTTTACTGAATCACAGTCTTCTTCTCCTTTACTGAATCACAGCCTTCCCTCCTTTACTGAATCACAGTCTTTCCTCCCTTTACTGAATCACAGCTCTTCTTCTCTCCTTTACTGAATCACAGCCTTCTTCTTCTCCTTACTGAATCACAGTCTTCTTCTTCTCCTTTACTGAATCACAGTCTTCTTCTCCTTTACTGAACCACAGTCTTCTTCTCCTTTACTGAATCACAGTCTTCTTCTCCTTTACTGAATCACAGCCTCCTCTCCTTTTTACTGAATCCACAGTCTTCTTCTCCTTTACTGAATCACAGCCTTCCTCTCCTTTACTGAATCACAGTCTTCTCCTTTTACTGAACCATAGTCTTCTTCTCCTTTATTGAATCAGTCTTCTTCTTCTCCTTTACTGAATCACAGTCTTCTTTTACTCCTTTACTGAATCATGTCTTCTTCTCCTTTACTGAATCACAGTCGTCTTCTCCTTTACTGAATCACAGTCTTCCTCTCCTTTACTGAATCACAGTCTTCCTTCTCCTTTACTGAATCACAGTCTTCTTCTCCTTTACTGAATCACAGTCTTCCTCTCCTTTACGGAATCACAGTCTTTTTTCTCCTTTACGGAATCACAGTTCTTCTTCTCCTTACTGAACCACAGTCTTCTTCTCCTTTACTGAACCACAGTCTTCTTTCTCTTTTTCTTTTTTTTTTTTTTCCTTTACTGAACCACCGTCTTCTTCTCCTTTGCTGAATCACGGTCTTCTTCTTCTCCTTTACTGAACCACAGTCTTCTTCTCCTTTACTGAACCACAGTCTTCTTCTTCTCCTTTACTGAATCACAGTCTTCTTCTCCTTTACTGAATCACTGTCTTCTTCTCCTTTACTGAATGACTGTCTTCTTCTCCTTTACTGAATCACAGTCTCCCTTCTTCCTCTTTACTGAATCACAGTCTTCTTCTCCTTTACTGAATCACGGTCTTCTTCTTCTGATGTTTACTGAATCAAGGTCTTCTTCTTCTCCTTTACTGAATCACAGTCTTCTTCTCCTTTGCTGAATCACGGTCTTCTTCTCCTTTGCTGAATCACGGTCTTCTTCTTTGCTGAATTAGTCTTCTTCTCCTTTACTGAATCACAGTCTTCTTTACTGCTTTACTGAACCACAATCATCTCCTTTACAGAATCACGGTCTTCTTCTCCATTGCTGAATCGCAGTCTTCTCCTTTTGCACTGAATCACGGTCTTCCTTCTCCTTTACTGATCACAGTCTTCTCCTTTACTGAATCACAGTGTTCCCAAATTACTGCGGACTGACTAGCACATTAATCCCACACATCTCCCTGTTTCATGCTTTCCAACGAAAGGCCTAAAGTAACTGAGGTTCACTTGTGATGTCTTGAGTGATAGGTGAATCAGGCACTCAGGTCAATGAGACGTGCAATAGCCGAGCTTGACTGACATCAATTCTGTCTTTCCCTCGCTCTTTGTCCCAAGTGTCTTTCAGGTGGACATCAGTGAGTCCTGGTGAGGGATTACAAACCATGGTCTGATGATAAACATGGGAAGGGAGATCAATCCCACACAAGCTGGACACCTTCCAGACGAGCTTTCTGCACAGCAATGATCAACCCGTCCACCCCCCCTCCCCCTCCTCACCTTGTAAACGACCTTTCTCTACAACAACAATCTGCCCGTCCACCCTATTCCCTTCCTCCCCTTCCAGATGAGCTTTCTCTACAGTGAAGACCAACCCCGTCCATCCCATCCCCCTACTCACCATCCAGAAGCTTTCTCTATGGTGACGATAAACCTACCCACCTCCTCCCCCCTCCTCACCTTCCAGATGAGCTTTCTCTACAGCAACAATCAACCCCCAATCCCCCTCCTCACCTTCAAGATGAGCTTTCTCTACAGCAACAATCAACCCATCCACCCAACCCCCTCCTGACCTTCCAGATGAGCTTCCTCTACAGCAACAATCAACCTATCCATCCTACCTTCCTGATGAGCTTTCTCTAATCCCCCTCCTCACCTTCCTGATGAGCTTTCTCTACAGCGACAATCAACCCATCCACCCCATCCCCCTCCTCACCTTCCTGATGAGCTTTCTCCACAGTGACAATCAACCCATTTACTCCATCCCCTTCCTCATCTTCCAGATAAGCTTTCTCTACAGCAACAATCAAATCATCAAAAAAAAAAAAAAAAAAAAAAAAAAAAAAGAAAATTCCACCCCATCCCCCTCCTCACCTTCCAGACGAGCTTTCTCAACAGCCTCAGCCAGATTGCCCTCCAGTTGGCGCTGCAGTGTCTCCAGTTTAGTTTTGACATCTTCCTCGTGGTGGCGCTCTGCCTCGGCAATCTGTGCTGCCAGTCGCTCCTTCTCACTAAGTGCCGTCTCCCACTGGGCGAAGAGGAGCTCAATGTGATGGCCTGGAGCTGGACAGAGGCACATGTTGTCTGGGGATTGCTCTGTATGTTCCGTTGAAATGTTCTGAGCAGGTGAAAGATGCAGCAAGTGAGAGAGAGAGAAAAAAAAGGGAGCAGATAGGGAAGGGAAGGAGAGAGAGGGGTCAGGGGGAGAGAGGGAAAGAGAGGAAAGGTCGGGTGAGGGAGAAGGGAATGTATGTAGAAAAAAGAGAGAGAGAGAGAGAGAGAGAGAGAGAGAGAGAGAGACAGACAGACAGACAGACAGACAGACAGAGACAGAAAGGCAGACATACACACTAACAGACTGATAGTGGCATTCAGACAGAGAAATAAGGAGAGAAAGAGAGAGAGAGAGAGAGAGAGAGCGGGGAGAAAGAGAGAGTGGGGGGAAAGGGGGGGAGAGAGAGAGAGAGAGAGAGAGAGAGAGAGAGAGAGAGAGAGAGAGAGAGAGAGAGAGAGAGAGAGAGGGGGGGGGGGGCTGAAGGGGTTTGAGTGACTGACTCATCAATACTTAAGAATGATGAATTCAGGCACAGGCCCTGTCTTAAAATTTGTCCTTTTCACACATACATTATTTCAGCACACATTATTCATATTGACAAATCAACAAAAATCCTCTGAAATAATCACAAACTGAAAGATGATCTCTGCATTTATGAAATGATGAAGAGCTGAGAAGGCAGAGATAGGGATGATGTTCATAACAAACTCAACAAAACAAAAACAAAACAAAAAAGTGCTAGAGCAGAAAGAGAGAAAAAAGCAGCCCTCCCCACATTCATTTCTTCATGGAGTAGCTTGCCCCTTGGAAGCTTTATTAAAAGGACATGTGTATCATAACTTTAAACTTTAAAGTGTGTAACCAAGCACTTTCTGCTTGTTACAGCTTCTGCCACAAAACACCACTCGCTACTAGTGCCAGCTGCCCCCAAACCAGTGACCAATGACACAAAACCTACTTAACAGAGAAAAAGAACAAGGCTTCATTCAGAGGGCCATCCACGTCCTCCAACTCTACCCTACAGGACCCTTGGGTGAGGAGAACAAGGCTTTATTCTGAAAGACATCCATGTCCCCTGACTACCCAACGAGACCCTTGGGTGAGGAGAACAAGGCTTTATTAAGACTGCCATCCATATCCCCTGACACTAACTAACAGGACTCTCGGGTGAATAGAACAAGGTTTTATTCACTGTGCCTTTGAAGCCCCTGTCATTGCCCTGCAGATCCCTGAGGAGAAGAGAGCAAGGCATTATCCACTGGGGCATCCAGGTCCCCTTGACTCTATCCAACAGGACCCTTGGGTGGAGAGACCCAAGGCTTTATTCAGAGGGCCATCCATGTCCACTAACTCTATCCAACAGGACCCTTGGGTGGAGAGAACAAGACTTTATTCAGTGGGCCATCCATGTCCCAACTCTATCCAACAGGACCCTTGGGTGGAGAGAACAAGGCTTTATTCAGAGGGCCATCCATGTCAACTGACGCTAAACAATGGGACTCTGGGGTGAAGAGAACAAGGCTTTATTCAGAGGGCCATCCATGTCAACTGACTCTAAACAATGGGGTACTAGGGTGAAGAGAACAAGGCTTTATTCACTGGACCATAAACGTCCCCTGATTCTGATCAACAAGAAATCTGTAGCAAAGGATGGCAGTTAGATACAATTAAACCTGAACAGCACAATAACAACAACATTAACATCGTCATCACCAACAACAACCCCTTTCTGGCTGCT
>JADBJO010001986.1:205000-230000 GCA_016801955.1 Conus betulinus | reverse complement strand
TCTTTCCAACTCTGATTCTGTTTACTTCAAGGAGGTTCAAAGATTTGTTGACTGGTGCGATCATAACTATCTTGATCTGAATGTAACAAAAAAAGAAAGAAATGTTGATTGATTTTAGAAAGAATCCAAAAGCTGTACCAAAGGTGCTGAAGTAGAACGTGTTGAATCATACAAATATTTAGGAACTTTTATAGATAATAAGCTGAATTTTAAATCCCATGTTGAGTATGTCCAAAAAAATGTCAAACCAGATTATATTGTCTTCGCAAGCTGCTGCGATCATTTCATGTGAATACTGACATTCTTTCGGACATTTTATTCATGCTTCTTGGAATCTGTTCTAACTTTCTCATTTATGTGTTGGTATGGTGGGGGGTGACTGTGAAGAGCAGAAATGTGCTTGAGAAAGTGGTGAACGTGGGAGGAAAAAATCGTTGGTGAGAGACAAAAAAAAGTCTGAGTGAGCTATATAGGTGCCGTGTTAGTTGTAAAGCGAAGAAGATTACGTGTGACCAGACCCACGTCCTTGCAAATCAGTATGACCTCTTCAGTCAGGACGAAGATATCGATCGGTTAAATGCAGAAGTGTCAGATTTAAACAAAGTTTTATTCCCCTGTCCATTGATTTCTTGAACCGAGAAGATGTTTAATTGAAATCCAAATTCCTCTATATGAATGTATGTCATATGTGAGAAAATGGGTAATGTGGCTAAATTATTGTTTATTTGCTGTGAATGTGTGTGACCACAAATTAATTTCTCAAATGGAGAGAGAGAGAGGAGAGAGAGACCAGAGAGAGAGAGAGAGCAGGAGACCAGAAAAAATCTGTTGTTAGGGTCAAATTAGACTACACAATTTGACAGACTGAAAGAGAGAGAGACAGAGAGAGAGAGAGAGAGAGAGAGAGAGAGAGAGAGAGAGAGAGAGAGAGAGAGAGAGAGAGAGACAGCGAGAGAGAGAGAGAGAGAGAGAGAGAGAGAGAGACAGACCACAAGACAGACAGACAGACAGACAGACAGAGACAGAGAGAGACAGAGAGAGGGAGACAGAAAAGTCTGTTGTGAGGGTCAAATTAGACTACACAATTTGACAGACTGAAAGAGAGAGAGAGAGAGAGAGAGAGAGAGAGAGAGAGAGAGAGAGAGAGAGAGAGAGAGAGAGAGAAGAAGGGAGGGAGAAAGATGAATTGTACATAAAACACAACACATCTGACACCAATATTCAATGTTCAGTCTCTAACCTACAAATATAGGCAACTGAAAGAAGATTGTTGCTTTATTGACAATAGTAAAACAACCTTTATGCCAAGAGAGGGCATGCGCAATTTCCACTTAGTGTTGCCAAACTCTGCCAAACAATGCGAGTCAAAAAAGAGTGTACGCACAGAAAACAGTTGAACAATACTAGTAACTAGAAAATGATGAAAGAGACCATTCATCAAACAATATTCTCATCATAATAAACCACTTATTGCATAATCATGATTTACAAACACAGCCTACATATTAAGTTTTTTTCTCTCTCAAATCAAAAAGCTTCCGCCACAAACTTAGCAAATGAATTTACAATGTCTACATTTTCAGAGGATAAAATACCGAAGAGATTTTGAGTTTGACCGAAAATGGACTTAAAGGCAGAACAAACACTTCTAAATCTATTATACTACTTGGGCATCTAAAAACACAGTGTTCCTTGTCTTCAATGTCTTTTGAGCAGGATGGACACATCAAATCACTTCCGCATGCATGAACCATCTTTTTCTTGCTTTAAACCCAGGCTTCTCGTTCGAAACCGAGCAAAACATCTCTAAAACACTTACAAAAAATGGATGTGAGATAGTTCTCAGCTTGAAAAAGATCTTTAAATGAGTGATGAAACTCATACTTGTCACTTTCTTCCAATTCACTATGCCAATCTTGCAGACAGAGAGAGAGAGAGAGGGGCCAATGATTTGTTATGAGCATATGGTTTATTTATGACGGTATTTTACTCTTGATTTCTCAGACTAGGCTTTAATTCACTTTGGGTATGCTGAACAGAAAGACACATACACAAAAAGAAATTGGATTAATTGAGATCAACCCTCTGCATATGATCAGAATGAACTCCTTTTCATGGGCCTCTGGTGTCAGAAATTCTAGAACTCACACAGCTTATATTAATGTTTTGTTTCTTTGTTTTTTTTCAGCTTTGCTTTTTCATTTCCCATGACTACCAGTGGCATCATGCCATTCCTTCTGGCCAACCTGAGACAACCATACCTCAACACACACACTTTCTTTATGCTGCAGACCTACTTACCATAAAAATGCTGTTGGTGTAATTTTCTATGAAAATGAGTATACTTATGACAAAGAATATGTACAAATCTTCCACTTTTTGTAAAAGCAGGCAGGTGGGGGCTAGAGTGGGGACTCCTATTCCTCTGACATCACACACTGAGCACAGGGGGGTCATAGAGGAATACCTGAACCTGTAGTAGCATCTACGGTAAAAATAGGTTCTTTCACCATCAAACTTGATTCATCAGCATACTTTTGCATGAATTCCTTCCCTCTTGCCTTAAAATACAAAATTCTGGGCCTTGGTGTTCAGAATTTAGAACTTGCACACACATCCCTAATGCTGTGTTTTGTTCTTTCCGTTTTTTCAGCTTTGCTTTTTTCATTTTTCCATCTCTCTTCTGGCCTTCCCAGACAACCAAGCATACCACAAACACACTTTCTTTATGCGGCAGACCTCTACTTACCATAAAAATGCTGTTGCTTTTTTGTGTGAATTTTGTACTATGGAAAACAGTGAGTATACTTATGACAAAGAATATGTACAAATCTTCCACTTTTTGTAAAAGCAGGCAGGTGGGGGCTAGAGTGGGGGACTCCTATTCCTCTGAGACATCACAAACACTGAGCACCGGGTCATAGAGGAGATACCCACCTGTACGTAGCATCTCAAATAAAAATAGGTTCTTTCACCATCAAACTTGATACAGCAAGTACTTGTTGCATACTTTTGACTGGATGGATGCAATGAATTCCTTCCCTCTTGCCTTAAAATACAAAATTCTGGGCCTGTAGAAGCTGCTATTGTACACTCCGATCTATTACTGTTGTTCTCCGAAGGAGATACAACCAGGTGCAATTTGGCACACAAAGTTAGCAAGAGTTTCTCACTCCCCTTGATCAAAGCCACACCAAAACACCATCATCGTTAAACTCTGCGTGGGCAATTGCTGCTCCAGAACTTGATGTAATGTGACGTCACACTTGCCGCGCGCCCACTTGACGTTGGCATCAGCCAGAAGCTTGTCCCGTTCTCTCAGCTCTCTCTCAGGACAGTTTTTCCGGGTCGGTCAGTTTGCTAATGGTGCCCTCCTGAAAGAAAGCAGTCACACATCTTGGACATCCATACGTGGGCAGTTTTTTCAACACATGAAAGATACAAACGTGGAGACAAAAATCTCTTTCTGAAAGAGTGCTTCATCATCTTGTGAAGACAATGTGTGGCTGCATCACAGATTGACATGGCGTGCTTGTCTTGTTTGCTGTTAAGCCTTTTGCATGTTTCTGTTTGGTAGGAAGGTATAGCCCACACTATCTCTTTTTCTCATTCATGTTTCTGGTGTGCCTTCTTTCTTTCTCTCCTTTTTTTTTTTCATTCATGCTTTTGAAAATTTTCTACAACTCATTCCTCATTCTCCAAGTCTCTTTTCCTTCATTCTTCTTTACTTATTGACGATACACTTTTGGAATGTCTGCACAAGATGATGAACAACTTTTGAGAAAGCACAATTCTTCTGCTTCTACTTCTACACTTCTCCCCTACAACTCCCAGGCTCACTATTGCTGAGATTCCAGCTTATATATAAATGTTCTTCATTCTACCATAAAGGTGCCCACTATCTATCCATCTTTAGGGACGGTGTCGAAACACAATGCCAGTAAGCACATGTTTTTTTTTCTTCTCTGCATTGTCCACTGTGTTGACACATGATGGCTCACTGTGCTACACAAGATGACAGGGATAGGTTGACATGCATGCAGAGTTTAAACAACTAACATGACAATGCATACGTTCACCACAGTGGCTATGTTTAAAGTCTCATCCAGAGGACTCTGAGCAGGATGAAGTCTGCACAGATGTTGTCTCCAAAGAGAAAATAATTTTCAATCAAGTTGTCTGGAGAGAGGATTGAATCCAGAACTACTGGATCAAATGAACCAGCCATTATCCACTGAGCCAATCAGGCCCAATCAAACATCAAAAAATGTACTTCAACTCTACATCATTTCTGTAATATGTGCATTTCACCCTTCAACCAACATTCTGATCAATTTGTGTTGTGTTCTCACAATCACAATCCCCCGTCAAATAAACAGTGTAATCATCATACTTTGTGTGTTGTACATAAACAACATTTCTCCCCTCTGCAATCAACAGCATAATTCTGTGTTGTCAACATACAACATTGCCCCCCTTCAATCAATGGAGTATTCATTTGTGTATTGAACACATACATTATTTCCCCCCCTCAAATCAACAATGTAATCCTTTGTGGGTTGTACACATACAGTATTTTCCTTCTTCAAATCAACAATTTGATCACATGTGTATCATACAGATATGTTTTCTCCTATAAAATTAAAGTTTCTCCTTTAAAAATTAACAGTCTTATCATTTGTGTTCAATAGATAAATAATAATAGTGTTAATATCTCCCCTCAAATAAAAATGTAATCATTTGTGTGTTGTACACATACACTTCTCCCCTTCAAATCCACTGTTTGCTCATGTCTGTGTCATATACATGTTTTTACTACTTTCAAACCAAGTAATTTGTGAGTTGTACACATACAAGATTTTCTTCCTTCAAACAGTGTGATCTTTTGCACATTGTAAACATACATTTCCACCTCAAATCAACAATATAATCATTTGTATGTTGTACAAATTAATTTTCCCCCATCAAATCAAGTGTGTAATCATCTGTATATTGTACACATACGTTTCCCCTTCAAATCAACAGTTGAATTATTTGTTTTGTTGTACACACATACAGTTTCCCCCTTTAAAATGAATAGTAATCATTAGAGTATTGCATACATACAACATTTCCCCCAATCAAATCAGCATTTGAACATTTGTATGTGTGTGTGTGTGCGTGTTGTATACAAACAATATTTCCACCTTCAAATCAACCTTTTTATACAACCACAACATTATATAAAAGAACGTACTACTGTCCTATGCGCACAGCTTCTTCATGAGTTGTCCTTAGTACTATCTTACCCATTATTTCATTAGAATAGCCTCCACTTGGCTCATCATCATCACCATGCAAAAGCTGACAGATTTAGTCCTCTCTAATCATTATCTTCTTATTGTCAGGAGCGGAATCGTTGTTTCATCTCAAAATATACTCATGACTTTAAATGTTCAACATTTTTCCCCCAAGGGAACATAATGCAAGCCTGAATTTGATACATGTTACTGATGAAATAATGTAAAAAATTTTCAGTCTGATACTTGAAATATTCATCAGTTATGTATCTAATCTGAGCACACATGCATATTCTTTGACAAACACTCTCATAAGCGTACACTTACCGCACCTACATGCCAAGATGTACATGATATGCACACAGACACGCATACAACACAGACACACAGACACAGACACGCACATACACACACTCATTCTATTCATTTGCATTACTGATACCCTATTCAAATCAACAGATACAAGCACTTTTTTGCCTCCCCCCCCCCTGTTCATCTTTCTTCCCACTATAATCATGACTATGAATACCGTTATATGAAACTCATGCAATGATGGCACTTTGAACAAATTTGTATTTGCATATCATCATGTCCTACAAGAGCTATTCATTGTCATTAACACTTCTCATTATCATCATTATTTTCATAAAGACCATTATCATTATTCATATGATCAGAGTCCACGTGACCATCACTCAGTCCCCGGTGACGCAGAATTCAACACAAAGTGAGGATATAAACCACACGTCAAGAGTTACACCAGAAGTACACAGCTGTTCAGAAAGGCACACAAGGGAGGCAGGGCAGAGATACCATTGGGATGAAGGCCAGTACATGGTGCATCACAAGGTAAAGACACGGCATGCAACAGGCAACAAACACACAGGGCACTGCCAGTGATACAGAAGGATACACACTGCATGCAGATAATGCCTTCAGGAAAAAAAAGAGAAGAAACAAATACAAACAGCATGCTAACACAGAAAGGAAGACTATGGAAATTTAAAAAAAAAAGAGTGGAAGGAACACCAGACAGAATAAAGTGAGGAAGCTTTCCCTGCAACGTGACTGGCTTCATTTCATGGTGTCACAGGGCGTACTGTATGTCAGTAGTCAGGGGATTCCCATCACATCATCAAAAAGTAATCAACATAATAAGCCTGATTTCACTGCATCACAGGCGCATGCTGTATCAGTGTATGTTAGCAGTTTGGGCTTTTCCATCATATCATCTACAAATAATTAACCTTACTGGCCTAGATTCATGGCACCATAGGCACATACTGGTGGTAGTGATCAATAATTCTTATCATATCACATTCAAATAATCCCAGAGTAGAGTATGAACACAAACTGAACTTATAGTAATGGAGATCTCGCTGCGTAAAACTTGTTTCACTTGGAGATGGATCATATGAGAAAGTCCATGAGTACAATGCCCTCTCCACTCCAACCCTACCACCTTCCCTCTCTCTCTACTTCCCCTCCCCCCTCCTTCCCCATCTTCTTAGAATATGAAAAAGATCAACATGACTAAATATTTAAATCTACCATTGTTTACTGAGGAGTGCAATACCTTGCTCTGATAAATGCAAAAATAAGCTTGAAAACCTGCAATACCTATGTAAACAAGAATAATAACATGTCCACAATAGTACAGTCTAAATTTCAGCTTATGTCTTACAAAAAATAAATAACACACACACACACACACACACACACACACACACACACACACACACACAATTCTTAAAGTTTAATCCTACTGGCCATGAAAAAATGACAATTCCTTAAACTAAGACTATCGGCTATAAATGAATAATATTCTTAAAATCAAAGCTATTGTCCATAAACAAAAAAAAAAATTCATAACACTTACGCATGCACACATACATACAAATATGTACACATCACAATCATCAGATTTAATCTTTCCACTGCAGCAGATATATATATCAAAAGTCTTATACACTATACTTTCTGACTACACACACTTGTGTAAGTTCTCAGAATTCATCTTTTTGTTACAGCCCAATCTTACAGCACCACTATTTAGTCCTGTGAGAGACATTAACCTGTTTACTGGCCAGTCATGCACCACCATTCTCAATACTGATGTTTTCATTCACAACAGATATAAATGACGTCATATTAGTTAACTTCAGTTCTCCTTTGGCATAGTATAGAATTAATCTCCTTACAACTGCTTATAATAAGTCCAGTCCTGTCATTTTCATCACTGCACACCAGCTCATTGCAGTTGCCATGCAAGATCGTTTTGAAAACAAAACTTGACCATGACTGGACAACTGTTAACGCAGGGTGGTTCTTTATAGATCCCTATCAGCTGCACAGAATGCCCTTTAATTTCAGAATGAACCCCATATGTTCAGAAACAAAAACAAAACTTAACAAAAACACTCAACAAGAACAGCAAACAACAGATGTTCAAACATTAGAATTTTGTAGTTCAGCATTTATATCGATCAGCATCACAGAAATCAACCATTTTAACAATTTTCAATGCTGCACAAATTGCCTTTAGATTAATCCTCTTTACTCAGTGCTGAGCAAACTATATTCAGGTTGATCCTTTTGCTCTGAAAAGCTGAAGAAATTGTATTTAGATTGAAAATTGTTAAAAATCTAGATTGAACAAACCTTTTTTTGGCTTAATTTAAATCTAAATCTAAATGCTGAACAAACTGTGTAAATCTTGACTCTTTTTTAATTTTTCTAAATGCTTAAACAAACTGTAAAACTGACCCATTTTCCCCACAAACTCTGGAGCCCTATTTTCTTGACAAAATTCATTGTTTCTCATACACAAGAAATCATGGAGAAAAAAGGACACACCAACTCTGAAAGAGTCTAAGACAAAACAGACAGGCAGGCAAAAAGTTGATTGATTGGAAAAGAACAAAGACATGTTGCATGCACACACACACACACACACACACTCAAAAAAATACAAAAGTCTTACGCCAACCTCCTCAAACTGAAAAAAAAAGTTTGTTGTTTTTTTTTTTAATACAATATAAGCTTAAAGAAAGATAGTGTGTGAGACTAACAAAGCAAGAGAGAGAGCGGGAGGGGGGGTGGGAGTTGGAGGAGGAGAGAGAGAGAGAAGAGAGAGAGGGAGGGCTGGAGAAAGAGAGAGAGAGAGAGAGAGAGAGAGAGAGAGAGAGAGAGAGACACACACACACACACACACACACACACACACACACACACACACACACACACAAACACAAAGAAATAATGAAATGAACATATATTTCCTTCTCCACAACATCTGAAAATGAAACCGAGGTCATGATGAACACAGATGATAAAAACTACAGAAGGCATCATCCCATGAATGCAGCCTAGCTTCAAGCTTTTGCCCTGCGCAGGGATATGGAGATGAGGTGGGCTTGGGGTGGTGTATGTGAGAGGTGGGGTGGGTAGGAGGCCTCTCTGTGTGTGTGTGTGTGTGTGTGTGTGTGTGTGTGTGTGTGCGCGCGTGTGTGTGTGTGTGTTGTGTGTGTGTGTGTGTGTGTGTGTGTGTGTGTGTGTGTGTGTGTGTGTGTGTGTGTGTGTGTGTGTGTGTGTGTGTGTGTGTGTGTGTGAGACAGACTGACAGACTGACAGACAGAGGCAGAGATAGGGACAGAGACAGACAGAGAATCTTAAATTTCTAATGCCTGTATCTCAGGCAGTAAACATGTAACTGTGAAACCCATTTTCACCATGAGAAAGATAAAAAAAAAACCGGTTTTTTTTTTTTATTCTCCCAGCAGTTTTCACCTTGAGACAGATTATGAAAAATGCGTTCGAATTCTGCCATCAGTGTTCACCACGTGAAGGAGCATACAAAACACAATGTGGATTGTGCCAACTGTTCTCACCATGAGAAGAAGCATGCAAAATGCATTTGGATTCTGCAAGCAGTTTTCATTATGAGACTGAGCATACAAAATTTCTTTGGATTTTGCCAGCAGTTTTAACCATAAAAAGAGCATATAAATGCATTCGGTTTCTGTCATCGGTTTTCACCATGAAAAAGAGCTTACAAAATGCATTTGGATTCTGCCAACAGTTTTCACTAAGAGATGGCCCATCTTGCGCCAAATTTGAGAAGATAAGTGATTGATAGTGCTATCTAGCACTGAATTTGAGGATAGTGATTGTCTGTCCCTCATTCCATTGTCCTGAATGTTGTCTTTCTTGCCTGAAGACATTTATAACATACATTTTAAAACAATGGTATGCCTTCAATTTATGCCCTTAGGAGATCCCACAAACCTGGGCAGAAGGAAGCTACGGGAGAAAAATCCCACACAAGTATTTGTCTATGATGAGACTCAAACCCACTACTTCCCAGCCCACAGTCTACAATACTAACCACCACACTTCAGTGGCTGACCTGACATCGTCATCAGATGACTGGACTCACTCTGTCTGGTCACAGCTGACCATCTAGGAAAACAGAAGGTATCTGGCTGCATCTCATCACAGGACAGAAACTAACCAACTGCTTCCAGACACAACACAATCTGCAGCAAACCCATCCTGGATCTACCGGTCAATCTCCACGACACACTGCCATCATGACAAAGGGAAACTACCCAACTGCTGCCCCAAGAAACAGAGCAGACAGCAAAATGCCACTCTTACTTTACTGGTCGTGTCGCGCTGCATCTGGTCACCAGACCCGAGGTGGTGGTCTTGTCCCGTTTCAGGCGCTCCAGCTCGTTGCGGAGGAGGGAGATCTCCTTCACCCTCTCCCCCAGCTCCTGTCGCAGCATGGTGGGGCTCCCTGCCCCTTGCAGCTGCATCTGGGCCAACTGCCAGGGACATACAAGGTGGTCTCATTCATTTTGCATCCACGCAAACATCAGCAATCAATTTCCAAACTCAAAGTAGAATGTAATCCTTACACTCTCCTGGCACACACAACTGAGAATTGATAGGCTAACTGCGGCTTGATTCCTCCCCCATTCTTCATAGCAGCTGGAACATTTCCCATTGTGGGAAACAAAAATCTCCCACTGAAAGCAAACACAGGCATGCACACGTACACACAAAGACCAACATACTTCCACAATTCTGCCCTGAAAGAGGCCACTGATTGAATGAAATACTGGCACCCAGTCCCCACGTGGGGTGACCTTTGATTACCTTCTGACCTCTGACGCTAATTCAACATACATTTTCAGAGACCATGTCGCAATTATCTGTACACAAGTCATCAGGACTGCCAACATTGTGCATCTGAATGTTCAGAGAGCCGTGATCAAGCACCACTGGTGTTGGCCACAGCTGACACATGGTGTGGGGGTGCTCAGCTACCTACAGGAGCCAGTCACGCGACAGCTCCGTCTCACTGGATGTGTCTAATGGATGTCAGTCTATCAGCTATCTCACTGGATGCAATGGATGTCAATCTATCAGCTATCTCACTGGATGTGTCTAATTGATGTAAATCTATCAGCTATCTCACTGCATGTGTATAATTGATGTAAATCTATCAGCTATCTCACTACAGTGACTTGGTGCATATGAGGTGTTAATAGGGACAAATGACATCAGAGCTTTTATGTAGGTCATATCTAGCGCAGCAGTCTGGTTTCCATATCAAAACTGATATATACATGTTGACACATGTTGACATTGTTTTTGTCGTTTGTTTCTTTTTCAGAAAAGGACCTGTCCCCCCCCCCCCCCCCCCACCCCCAACTTGTTGACAGCCTGAAAAGGCTCTGTGTTGTCAGCTCAGCTAAACTATTCAAACTCAATTTAATTCATCTCCCATCCCCTTTCCTCACCCCATCTAGTATCACTGTCAGTGTTGTGTTCTTCAACTCACTGTCACTTCAGCTCTGTGAGCACCCATACATATGCATGACTGCAAATATACACACACAGGCACACACACACACAAGAAAACACACACACACACACACACACACACACACACACACACACACCATTCCCCATCTTGTATTAGAATAATAATGAAAACCAAGGTCAATATGAAGGACGAAGAAACAATCAGTCATTTCACACACAGACACACCGATAATACACACCACACAACAAAGCTGAAGCACAAATGAAAAAAACAGCCATTCACACTCTAACTTACCAATATTACACACCACACGACAAAGCTGAAGACAAATTAAAAAAACAGCCATTCATGCTCTGACTTACCAATATTACACACCACACGACAAAGTTGAAAGCTAAATGAAAAAATATTCATTCGCGCTCAAACTTACATATAATACAGATCACACAACAAAGCTGAATGAACAAACTGCCATCTGCACACCAACATGCCAACAGTAAATGTCACAAACATGAAGACAATCGAACTGTTATTTACACACAAACACCCTAATAATTTACACCCACACAACAATATTGGATTAATTAACAATCAACCATTCGCTCACAGATACACAACAGAGCAAAGATGAAGGACGAAGAAACAAACAGTCATTTGCAGGCACACAACAGAACAAAGATGAAGGACAAAGGAACAAACAGCCATTTGCACAACAGACACACATGAGGAACAAAGGAACAAAAGGATTTGAAAGAACAACAACATTGCACACAAAGGACAAACAGCCATTTGCACAAAGACACAGGACGATAAGGAACAAACAGCCATTTGCATACAGACACACAACAAAACAAAGATGAAGGACAAAGGAACAAACAGCCATTTGCATACAGACACACAACAGAACAAAGATAAAGGACAAAGGAACAATCAGCCATTTGCATACAGACACACAACAGAACAAAGATGAAGGATGAAGGAACAAACAGGCATTTGCATAAAGACACACAACAGAACAAAGATGAAGGATGAAGGAACAAACAGGCATTTGCACACAGACACACAACAGAACAAAGATGAAGGATGAAGGAACAACAGGCATTTGCACACAGACACACAACAGAACAAAGATGAAGGATGAAGGAACAAACAGCCATTTGCACACAGACACACACACAACAGAGACAACAAAGATGAAGGACAAAGGAACAGCCAACCATTGAAGGACAAAGGAACACACAGACACACAACAGAACAAAGATAAAGGACGAAGGAACAACCATTTGCACACAGACACACAACAGAACAAAGACAAAGGACGAAGAAACAAACAGCCATTTGCATACAGACACACAACAAAACAAAGATGAAGGACAAAGGAACAACACAGCATTTGCATACAGACACACAACAGAACAAAGATAAAGGACGAAGGAACAATCAGCCATTTGCATACAGACACACAACAGAACAAAGATGAAGGATGAAGGAACAAACAGGCATTTGCATACAGACACACAACAGAACAAAGATGAAGGATGAAGGAACAAACAGGCATTTGCACACAGACACACAACAGAACAAAGATGAAGGATGAAGGAATGGTCATTTGCACAAAGATACACCAACACTACGACACATAAGGCCAACGACTGGTTCACCTGTTCCTTCAGCATGGCCACTTCAGCCCGGCGAGCACTGACTTCAGCCTCCATTTGAGATTGTCGTAGGGTGCTGTCGGCATCGCCTCTTCCCATGATGATGGCCGGTTCCTGGTGCATCTTCTTCTGCAAATCAACAGTCATTCACTGTGGGCTGGGACTGGGCTTGCGACCGCATTTTGGGTGTGACTGGGTTTAAATTGGTGTCATTTAGGATTGGTTTGGTGTTGGAGTGGAACTTCGGGGTGAGGGTGATGTTGGGTCTGAAATCCCATTCACTTCAGTTTTAGTCTCACTGGGTTTAGGTTTAGGTCTGGTTTGGTTTGGGACGTTTGGTTTGATTTGCTTTGATGCACAGGTTTAGTTTGGTTTGGTTACACTTCTTAATTTGATTTGGTTTATTGAATGGTTTGGTTGGTTGGTTTGTTCTTGATTTGACCTGGCTTGTTGGGTTTTGGTTTGGTTTGTTTGTTCTTGGATGAAGAATTCACCCATTTTAGTTTAGTTTGGTCTTGGTTTGATTTGGTTGTTGGATTGGTTTGAATGGTTTGGTTTAGCTTGTTCTTGATTTGATTTGATTGGGGTTTGTTTGTTTAGCTTCAATTGTTCTGCAAAGGAAGCAACTTTCAGATTCAATTGACTTTTGGTTCAGTTTAAATTTTGGGTTTGCATGTGTACATGCCTGTATGTGCATGCATGAGCATATGCATATGAGTGTGCGTGTGTGTGCATACATGCACAGGTGAGTGTGTGTGTGTGTGAATATGTGTGTGCGCGTGCGCGCGCATGCATGTGCATGCGTGCGTGCGTGCGTGTGTGTGTATTTGTGTATACACATGCGCATGTGTGCACTCTTGTGTGACTGCGCATGGATATATGTATGTATGTGTGCATATACATGTGCCTGTGAACACATAATATCCTCCACACTGTCACTCTCACGGCCATCCACACTGTCACTCACTTGCTGGTCCTCAATCTGCTTCTGAAGTTGCTGGATGAGCTGATCTTTACGCAGAGACTCGAACTCCAGACTTGGAAACGGGGACACCTCCTCCTCCAGCTGGGAGAGGCGCAGGTCCTGTTGGGGCCCCCAACCCTGAACGTTAGTCACCACCACACCACCGCAAACCAATCACGATGACAGGCACTGGTTCAAAACTTTTGCTTTCATGATACATAGCCTTCATTCAGGCATAACCTGTACAGCATGGTATTGTTTCTCTCCCCTTTGGGTATGCATGTGGTCTGTGACCGTCAGCCCACCCTCCCCACTAACCCCTCCCCCTGCTTTCATGATACATAGCCTTCATTCAGGCATAACCTGTACAGCATGGTATTGTTTCTCTCTCCCCTTTGGGTATGCATGTGGTCTGTGACCGTCAGCCCACCCTCCCCAACTAACCCCTCCCCCTGTCCCCACCAAATCCTTCATGAATGGGTTTGATCTTTGTCCATCTCATGAGTTGGTCAAATATTTCAGTTTCTGAACTGAGGAAAGGCTCAAGGCTCAAGAAAAACAATTTTCCTTCCTGGAAAGAAAATGGTGTTTGAGATGGGAGGCTATTCTGACTGGTGGCTCAAGCATTTTTGGGTTGTTGTGTCCCTTGATCCTTAGTGTATGTTCACTTAAGGCATAATGTTAATGTTAATCATTTCCTCTTTTCCTTCTCATCTTTATGTCTGTATTGCAAAATCATATAACAGTGCCACTTTTCACCGACCACCTTAGACCTTCTTTGAAAGAAAGGATCTTTAAAGGGAGGGAACCCATGTACAGTTGGTTCCATCACACACTGACAAAAAATGGTCTGCAAAAAAAGGGTTATCATCTTCTTCAGAGAAGGGTGGTCATTTCAAAACAGGGCTACAGTATCCTCCTTTGAATGCCACAAATGTCTGGAAATGTCAACAACAAAAAACTGCCTAATACCAGGTTCAGCAACTAAACATGTAACTAACCAAATCAACTCAAATACTTGCACAGGACATTTTCATCTTCAACACCAAAATGAAAAAATAACAGGATGAGGAACAAACCTTTTCTTCCTGGGCTTTCCCAAAAATCGCCCCCCCCCCCCCCCCCCCAAAGATACAGGTTAAAAAATGAAAAAACTTCAAAGTCCTAAGTCTCCTTCTACAGGGTTCACAATTGACAATGTGAAAGCAAAAGAATTTGTAATGCCCCATGTTAATTCATACCTTTGATCTGGAACATCAGGTCTCAAAACCAAGATACAATCGTGGAACACATACATCCATAAAAGAAAGTGCATTAGAGGATGGCGTGGCTTGCTACTTTTCCAAGATGTTGTCACCAAGTCCATTACACCTGAGAACTTTTCAGTGCAGGTTTTACTGGATTGTGATCATGCCACAACGCATGCCCCTCCTACTGTGGTACGACTGCAGAGGCTTTTTGTTTCTTTCTTTTTTTGCTGTATAATCCTCATCCTAATTCATGCGTTACTGTGGGATTCCACTACAGTTGGTATGGTTTTTATTTCTGAGTGATTTTTTTTTTTCTCATCTGCATGATTTCCGTAAGTTCTAGCTCCTCTATACACAACCACACCCTCCTGCCATAGCCAGGGAGCCATGGCTGCCAGACTGTCACAGGGTAACCCATCAGAAAAGACACTGCACTGCTGCTGAGTCGTTCTGTGCTGGTCAGTAACGCTTGTTGCGATCCTGTACACCAGGACTGCGTGCCATTGCACAGTGTGTCATCCTAATGTGTATCTCCTCTGCTGGCAATGGCGACCACTTGTGTCCCTAGGAAGGCACTGTAGTTTAGCCGGAGTTGAGGGCACTGACTTACAGTCTGCAGGATTCTCTCTTTGGGGAGACTGCCTTTTTCTACCCTCAGACATCACAGCTGACTTCGCTGAAACCAAACTGAATATTTCGTTGGCATCTCTAAAAAAAAAAATCTGAATATTTACATCAAAAATTAAAAAAAAACTTCACCTGCCCTGAACCTTTGATGAATACAAATTATGATTACCACCATCCTGCAGGCTTATGGATGATAGAAGTAGGGACAGACTACATTCCAGTTTGCTGGCATGGTTAGGAGTTGGTGGGTCGGACGCAACAGACCAGTCCAACCCAGGCAATCAAAATCAAGCATCTTCTGCAGGAAGGTGGGGGGTGGGGGGGGGGGGGGGGGGGTGGGGGTGGGGGTGGGGGTAGGGACTGGAGGAAAGTGTCCATGGAACAGCTGTAAATTCTGTATGGGCACTCAGTGCTGCTGCAATACAAGGGGGGGGGGGGGGGGGGGGGGGAGAAGGAGAAGGATTTGGCATGGGGCGGGAGGTTGGGGGGTGGGGGGCAAAAATGCAGACTGAAGGGGAGTGGAGGCAGAGGCTGAGATCACAACCAAGCAAAATACACAGTCCAAACTTTGCAAGTATGATGACATATGGTTTAACTCATGAGGGAAAAAGATGTCCATTGTCTCCATACCTGCACATGTCCAGTTGTCCTATGACCTACCTTCCTCTAAGCAGTCTATGTTTACAACAGATACAACACAGTGCCCATTGTACAGCAGCAGTGCTAAAAATACCAGCATATCTTTCCTCAAAGCCATGCATCAAGCTCATTTCTATTTGACAAGCGTTCATGGACACGTGCTATTTGTGGATTACTGACCACTACACTCCAACTTCACCATACAAAAGTACACGCTATTTGCAGATTATTCACCAATACATCCAAATTCTGCCAGTTATGCCCCACAAAAGAAGCTTGGGAGTGCACCAGGGTACTTTCCTGACTCCCACAGCAAAGCAAAGGACCAGACTCAATAGCAGTGAAGCAGCTGGGGGTCTTACATATCGCATGGAATGGAGACTCAGGATACCCTTCAGACGTACCATGATGGCCTAGAAACACAGCACTGCTGATGAAGGCACCTGAACACACTCAGACTTTGTCACAGTTAGATCAGCTGAAAGACGCTCTCCCCTTCCCCCCTCCTCTATTAAGACTCTCCAGCCTTTAGCAATGATCACAATACCAGCCTGTAACTGGATGGATATAATGGATGAATATCACCATTCTTTGATTCTGTCCTGCTGTAGCGTTCCTGTGCTGCAGACTAAATGGATTGAAGGCACTGAAGGATGGATGACTGACAATGTAACAAAAGGCAGCATTGGATGGACAGCTTTCAAACATTGGCACCAGATGGATGATTGAAAGAAAATGGCATTAGAAGGATGGATGGAATATATAGTAGCACTCGATGATGAATCTGACTGACAATGACAGTGGATTAAGACTGTGACTGATAATGACACTGGATGGTGACTTTGCCTGACAATGTCACTGGATGATGATAGGGATAATGACACTGGATGGTGACTTTGCCCGACAATGTCACTGGATGATGACAGGGATAATGACACTGGATGGTGACTTTGCCCGACAATGTCACTGGATGATAGAGATAATGACACTGGATGGTGACTTTGCCCGACAATATCACTGGGTGATGACAGGGATAATGACACTGGATGGTGACTTTGCCCGACAATGTCACTGGGTGATGACAGGGATAATGACACTGGATGGTGACTTTGCCCGACAATGTCACTGGATGATGACAGGGACTGACTATACATCATATGGGTGACTGTGACTGATAATGCCTCTGGATGATGAGTGTCACTGACAATGACACTGGAAGGATGACTGCGATTGTCAATGACATCGGATGAATTCTATGTAATCTGATTTCAGGTCAGTCAGAAAATACCGTTGACAATCCATCCATCTATTTCAGGTCACCAAAAGATGCTGTGCAACATCCAACCCTGTATTTGTGTCTAATGAAATTCCGACTTCCCTGTGTATGGGTAAAGTTTACCAGACTGTTAGCACACTGGCCACTCTATGAAAAGACTCCTTCATTTCAGACCCATTTTGTGGGTGGTGGTTGTCGACAGCTTCTGCCAGCCACAGCTACACACACTGATGTGCAACAGCACAATTAATCTAAAATCATCATAAGACAGCCAGCGACAGAAGACACTGCGCTGCTGCTGACTTCTTCTGAACACTTCCAATACTTTCGTTTTGATTTCTGTAAGTTTGGTTTTGATTTTTGTGAGTTTCTCTTTTCCCTGTATTTTATCCTGTGGTTTTCAGGGCTAAGTCCTTCTACTGTTTGCTTTACAACAAACATACCAGACTGACTGAACAATGTTATATCCAGACATGTTTATCACAAATTCGTGTATCTGTAATACCTCAGACAAAAACCTGTAATCTGAAAAACAAAACTGTCGTCTTCATCATCGCAATACTTTCTCAACTTTTGAAGATTTGGAAAAGCCGGCCGTTGGTGCGTAAGACTGCTTCGTTGCAATCTTTGACAAGGTAAAAGACACTAGGCACGCTGGGAAATGTCTTCTTACTGCTTTTGACTGAAACGGTAGCAGATGAAACTTCACATTTAACAATTTTCTTCTTTGATAATTTTTCCCTAATTTTCTTGTGGGGGGGCAGTGATTCCCACAATTTCGATTTTTTTCCATAAAAATTATGGCAAAATCGTAAGGGTAAACTGGTCTGTTACATCCCACAGCTTTTTTTTTTTTTTTTTTTTTTTTCTTTCTTTTTCTCTTTCTTTCTGTCATTTCACTGGCATTAATTGAAACATCTTTGGTCAAAAAAGTGGTAAAGCATAAGATTTATTTTTTTAAAAAAAAAAAGTGCACTCCATGGAAATGAAAGTGACATACCTTTTCTTGTGCCTGTTGCTGTGCCAGGTCAAGTGTAGCAGAGGTCACGGCGGAGGCTGTGGTGTTTCCTCGCTGGGTAACGTGTGTGACCCCATTGACCCATCCACCAACAGGACCTGCCACAGCGAAAAAACAAATCCACTGACAATACAGCTGAGGATACACGGCAACACTGTCAATCCATCTGACATTTCCCACTGTTTTAGCCAGACTTGTCACAACGCTGACAATCCAGCCGAACTTCCACTCTTTGACAGGACCTGTCACAAGACAACATCGGCAATCCTGCTGACACTTCATTGGTTTAGACAGGACCTGTCACAACACAACTCTCAGAGTCCAGTCGATACTTCTGTTACAGACAGGAGTCACAAGACAACACTGACAATCCAGTTGATAGTTCAACTGTGCTAGGACCTTTCACAAAACAACATTGACAATTTAGTCAATGACAGAACACTGCCAATCTTGCAGATGCTTCTACCATTTTAGATGGGACCTTTTACTTAACGACACTGACAATCCAGTCAATGACACCTGACAACACTGACAATCCAGTCAATGACACCTGACAACACTGACAATCCAGTCAAGGACACCAGACAACACTGACAATCCAGTGGAGGTCACCAGACAACACTGACAATCCAGTCAAGGACATCAGACAACACCGATAATCCAGTCAAGGTCACCAGACAACACTGACAATCCCGTCGAGGTCACCAGACAACACTGACCATCCCATCGAGGTCACACAGACAATACTGACAATCCCGTCAAGGTCACCAAAACACACTGACAATCCCGTCGAGGACACCAGACAACACTGACAATCCAGTCAAGGTCACCAGAAAACACTGACAATCCCGTCGAGGACACCAGACAACACTGACAATCCCGTCGAGGACACCAGACAACACTGACAATCCCGTCGAGGACACCAGACAACACTGACAATCCTGTCGAGGACACCAGACAACACTGACAATCCAGTTGAGGACACCAGACAACACTGACAATCCAGTCGAGGACACCAGACAACACTGACAATCCAGTCGAGGACACCAGACAACACTGACAATACCAGACAACACTGACAATCTACTTGATGGCATGTAACAACACTGCCAATTCAGATGTTGTTTCCACTGTTTTTCATTTCCGGGATGAATTCTGAAGGTAGGAGGATTCACAGGTGGGAGGAGTGGAAAGGGTAGAGCAAATCCAAAAACTTTGAAGAAGTTCTGAAGGAATGGATGAGGGGAAAAAAAAAAGAGAGTGACAGACTAGTTGCTGGATCAATGGACTGATGTCATTCCCCATGCACTCAGGAGAAGGGAAGGACCATTGATACCATCACACAGAGAACCAGCTCATTGAAAGATTAATGTCATTCCCAATGTCCACGGAAGAAGGGAGGAACATCACAGATCCGCAGAGAACTTCGCAGAAAAAGTTAACAGACTGGTGTCATGTCTTATGTCCAGCTGAAACAGTACTTTGTGTCAGCGTCCTCCAAGCTTCCCTGCAAGGGAATCAAATCTCCCTTCAGCAACACACTTGAAAGATCTCAACACCGAAAGACTGATAGGGCAAACATGAATGAATCAAACTACTACAGAGAGAGAGAGAGAGAGAGAGAGAGAGAGAGAGAGAGAGAGAGAGAGAGAGAATACACACACACACACACACACACACACACACACACACAGAGTAAAATAGGCAAAGAACTACTAGTAAAATAACATGAACTAAACCCTTACTGCATACACAGGACTGTAATAACCATAAGATTATGAGATTTTCTCTCCTCTCCCCCCACACACACACACACACACACACACACACACACACACACTCTCTCTCTCTCTCTCTCCCTTCCCTAAACTTTTCCACCCTTCCCCTTCCCCTATACCTCCCTCCTCTCCCTTTGAAAAAAAAAATAAAGAAAAAAAAAAGAAAAGGCCACAGAAGAAAGAAAGGTACAGCAGCGCAGACACTGTTAGCGGCAGAAATCTGAATTATAGATAAGGTTCTTCTTTGCTCTCATCACACTGGCCGCAGTGCATGACTCCTGAAGGCCTCCCAGGGGGGCCTCATGAAGAGATGCCATCCTCACTCCATCACTAATCTGATTCTCCTCTCTCCACTGCCGCTGCTTGACGACCCATCGCTTTCTTCAACTTGTGATGATCACAGACATGCAGAGCAAGATGCTTCTCAACGATCCAATGACATTCCACATGGCACCACAAGGATTTCCATTGGCTATGTTCTCAGACTTTTGTCTTCATACACTAGAACCGTGATTTTGGCTGAAAGAGAGAGAGAGAGAGAGAAAGAAAGGGGGGGGGGGGGGGGGGGGGGGGGGGGATGGGTGGGTTGTAGAAAAGAGAGGGAGGGGGAGGAAAGGAGAGAGAGAGAGAGAGAGAGAGAGAGAGAAGATTTGAGAGTCACATTTTAGAACTGCTTAAACTGTGATTCTTTATCTGGAAGAAGAGACTTTAAACTTATCACCAAAGTCCCCTTTCCACTGTCTGGCTGTGATTCCCAAAAATTTTACACCAGCTCTGGTCATCGTTCATCTCAGTCACCATTCTCAAATGTCTTCATAGAACAGAGTTCTTTCTGACTGGAATAAGTACGGAAAGCATTCACCTGTACTTCATGTGCCTATGTCTGATTTGTGGATGATAAGGGGTCAATCTTGATAACACCCCAGGAAGTTGTTTGGGCCATGGCTTTTTCCTTCTTTTCTAGGCCACAATGAATGTATGAGTATCCAGCACTGGCTTATCTTACACTGGCCATGGGTTCTCTTGGGCACTGACAATCCTGAGGAGGATGAAATATGCATGCAATGACAGGTGATCTGGTGTGTGTGTGTGTGTGTGTGTGTGTGTGTGTGTGTGTGTGTGTGTGTGTGTGTGTGTGTGTGTGTGTGTGTGTGCGCACGCAGACTCTCAGTGCATGGCAAGCATGACAAGTGCACCACTGTCTGCGGTGTGGGCAGGGGGTGGGTTTCAAAGACAAACATGATGAACGATGACGTTTCTGCTATCACAGCGTTCACATTTCAGCAGGCAACTGGGAATGCTTGGCTTGGTCCATCTCCTATCAAAGCCTCCATGTGCATGCTGAGTGGTTTGGGCTTCTTGAACCCACTATCTATATGGATTAATGGGATTGTTAACAAGTGCATTTGATCTTCTGCATGCCTATACAAGTACAGCGGGGGTGAGACACAGGAAGGTCATCACAGTGGTTGTCCTGGGAGTGGGGAAATGTACTCCTCCACACTTCATCACCCCCCTCCCCCCCACCCCCACCCCGAGGACTCTGAGACTGAGATTCCAGTGTAACAATCATGGACGAAGGCCGCCGTCAATACAGATGTCCACATGTCCACACAGTTTATTCTAAATAATTTATGTGAACAAACTGACTAGTGTGAGAAAAGTGCTGAACTTTTGCTTTTATACAAGCAGCTGATTTTATTGTGCTTTTTTTTATGTTTAGCTCATGCTGGTCGAAACGGAAGGAGTTGGGAACAGGATGGGGGAAAGAGGGAGAATAGAAAGCCTCACTCACGTCTGACCTACACAAACGCCTCCTTCTGATCACTCAAACATGTCTGTTTTACACAACCCCTTCCTCTGACCTTACACATATGTTTGACCTTCACAAACTTCTCCTTAGGACCTCATCCATATGTCTATCCCACACAAACTCCTCCCTCTGACCTCACTGACATGTCTGTCTCACACAAACTCTCCTCCCTCTGACCTCAGTGACATGTGTCTGTCCCACACAAACTCCTCCCTCTGACCTCAATGACATGTCTGTCTCACACAAACTCCTCCCTCTGACCTCAATGACATGTCTCTCTCACACAACCTCCTCCCTCTCACCTTGTCTGGACACGGGAGCACCCACTGCCATGGCGGAAGGCGGGATGCGAGGAGCATCGAACGTTGAACGGCGCGCAGACCCTGCACTCAATGGGCGTGGCGTGAGCGGAGAGGGGGCCGGGGGGAGGGGGGCCTGGGTGGGTGCAACGGGCTGCGCCCAGGACCCCTGGGGGACCCCAAAGGTGGGGGGGATGAAGGGCAGTCCTTGGGGGGAGACCATCATGCCCTGAGGGGAGAAACAAGGTGTGCAAAATGTAGTTAAAATGAACAAGTCAATGTGAACATTGTCTTAACATAGACCCCGTCATGTTTTACTGGACAGAAAGTGTGTGTGTGTGTTGTGTGTGTGTGTGTGTGTGTGTGTGTGTGTGTGTGTGTGTGTGTGTGTGTGTGTGTGTGTGTGTGTGTGCGCGCGCGCACACGCGCGCATGTGTGTGTGTGTGTGAGAGAGAGAGAGAGAGAGAGAGACAGACAGACAGACAGACAGACAGACAGACAGAGAGAGAGCAAGAGAAAGAAAGAGAATGAGAGAGAGAGTGCGTCTGTGTGTATGTGTGTGTGTGTGTGTGTGTGAATGCATGTGTGTGTGTGTGAGTGAGCGAGTGCGCGTGTTTGCGAGTGAGTGCGTATGAGTGCATGTGTGTGTGCGCGCGCACGTGTGTGTGTGTGTGTGTGTGTGTGTGTGAGTGTGTGTATGTGCGCATGGATATTGTGTGTATGGACATGGAGGCTGAGAAACTGACTCACTTTCTGTAAACACCACAACGTCGTGAAAGTACAGGTCTCACTGCCAAAGACCAGTTGTCTAACCCAGCTCTACCATTACCTAAAATGATTGGCAGGTGCAGCTCACAAAACTGAGAAAATACATGAGAAAATACTATTTGAAGAAAGGCGCGTGACATACAAAAATTCTAGACAAGGCAAACACACACACACACACACACACACACACACACACACACACACACACACACACATGTGCATGCGTGCATGTGCACACTTGCTTGCATCCATGTACATACTGATACAAATACTAGTTCTGTGACACAAGCTATCTGTTGCTGTTGGCTGCATTATTCATTTTATGCTGTCTGTTGCTCTGTAGAAAGCATCTGGTATGTGTAATGTTCATTTTCTCTTTTGCTTGCATCTGGCATAAATTGCTGTTGTGGTTGACGTGTTGATTGCACCTGGTGTGCATACCTGTTGCTGGTGCTCTGTTGATTGCACCTGGTATGCATACCTGTTGCTGGTACTCTGTTGATTGCACCTGGTGTGTATACCCGTTGCTGGTGTGCTGCTGATTGCACCTGGTATGCGTACCTGTTGCTGCTGCTGCAGTTGCCGCTGCTGCTGCAGGATATGCTGAGCATCAGGTGAGGTGAAGGAGGGAGATTCATTCAGGATGGTCAGAGAACCGCTCCATGCTGGTGGACGTTGCTGTTGTACAGGTGGACAGTGCACCTGTAGAACGATGGAAAAAAAACAGTTCAACAGCAATGAGCAGAACAGCAAAATGATGTACTGGATGTGTTACGATAACAGAAAGCACGTTACTACTACTGAATCATTTGATGAGATATTGCATAAGGCTATCAGTTTTTTTGATGAGACATTGCATATGGTGACCACTTTATTTGATGATATTGCATCAAATGGTGACCGCTTTATTTGATGATATTGCATCAAATGGTGGCACTTTATCTGACGATACTGCATCAAATGGTGACCACTTTATCTGACGATACTGCATCAAATGGTGACCACTTTATCTGACGATACTGCATCAAATGGTGACCACTTTATCTGACGATACTGCATCAAATGGTGACCACTTTATCTGACGATATTGCATCAAATGGTGACCACTTTATTTGACGATACTGCATCAAATGGTGACCACTTTATTTGATGATATCGCATCAAATGGTGACCACTTTATTTGACAATATTGCATCAAATGGTGACCACTTTATTTGATGATATTGCATAAGGCATAAACCACTTCTTTTCTGAGTGAGATATTGCTGAGGACAACTTTAATATATGTGAAACTGATTAATACAATCATATGATGAGAAAATGCATAAACCAACTTATCGATTTGAAGCTTTTCAAGAGAGATTCAAGGCACATGCCAGTTACCTTGTTTGAAATATTTGTTGACACATAACATCTGAAAAAAAAAGTTTGGAATACCTGATGAAATAGTGCATGTGACAGCTATTTAATTCCCATTTGATCAGAGACTGCATGTTAACTCTTAATTAATTCAATGTATTTGATTACAGACTGCATGTTATAACTACCTAATTCAGTGTATCTAATAAAACAAAAATTTGCATGTGGAAACAACTTAATTGAATGCATCCTATTTTGACATTGAATATCACACTACATAATCCAATGTACTTGATTGAGTGATCACATGTCACAACTACCTAATTCAATGTAGGTGATTAAAGATAGCATGAGGCAGCTACTCACTTGAATGTATTTATTTCAGAGTGCAGGTAACAACTGCCTAGTTCAATGTATTTGAGGAGAGATTGCATGT
>JADBJO010001986.1:190000-195000 GCA_016801955.1 Conus betulinus | reverse complement strand
AGAGTCCACAGAGTTCTTTAGAGTTCCTTACAGTTCATGCAGTTCTTTAGAATTCCGTTGAGTCTGCATAGTTCTTTAGAGTTCCTTAGAGTCCGCAGACATCTTTAGAGTTCCTTACAGTCCGCAGACCTCTTTAGAGTTCCTTACAATCTGCAGACTTCTTTAGAGTTCCTTACAGTCCGCAGACTTCTTTAGAGTCCCTTACAGTCCACAGAGTTCTTTACAGTTACTTACAGTCACCATGTTCCTCAGTGTTCCTCACAGTCCACAATGTTCCTCAGAGTTCCTTACAGTCCACAATGTTCCTCAGTGTTTCCTTACAGTCCAAAATGTTCCACAGTGTTTCTTACAGTCCACAATGATCCTATGTGTTCCTTACAGTCCACAATGTTCCTCTGTGTTCCTTACAGTCCACAATGTTCCTCAGTGTTCCTCACAGTCCACAATGTTCCTATGTGTTCCTCACAGTCCACAATGTTCCTCTGTGTTCCTCACAGTCCACAATGTTCCTCAGTGTTCCTTACAGTCCACAATGTTCCTCTGTGTTCCTCACAGTCCACAATATCCTCTGTGTTCCTTACATTCCACAATGATCCTCAGTGTTCCTTACAGTCCACAATGATCCTCAGTGTTCCTTACAGTCCACAATGATCCTTAGTGTTCCTTACAGTCCACAATGATCCTCAGTGTTCCTTACAGTCCACAATGATCCTTAGTGTTCCTTACAGTCCACAATGTTCCTCAGTGTTCCTCACAGTCCACATCACAATGTTCCTCAGTGTTCCTCACAGTCTACAATGTTCCTCAGTGTTCCTCACAGTCCACAATGTTCCTCAGTGTTCCTCACAGTCCACAACACAATGTTCCTCAGTGTTCCTCACAGCCCACAATGTTCCTCAGTGTCCCTCACAGTCCACAATGTTCCTCAGTGTTCCTCACAGTCCACAATGTTTCTCACATCCACAATGATCCTCCGTGTTCCTTAGAGTCCACAATGTTCCTTAGAGTTCCTCACAGTCCACAATGTTCCCCAGTGTTCCTCACAGTCCACAATGTTCCCAGTGTGTTCCTCACAGTCCACAATGTTCCTCAGTGTTCCTTACAGTCCACAATGTTCCTCAGTGTTCCTTACAGTCCACAATGTTCCTCACAGTCCACAATGATCCTCAGTGTTCCTTACAGTCCACAATGTTCCTTAGTGTTCCTTACAGTCCACAATGTTCCTCAGTGTTCCTCACAGTCCACAATGTTCCTCTGTGTTCCTTAAGTCTGCAATGTTCCTCAGTGTTCCTTACAGTCCACAATGTTCCTCAGTGTTCCTTACAGTCCACAATGTTCCTCAGTGTTCCTCACAGTCCACAATGTTTCTCTGTGTTCCTTACAGTCTGTAATGTTCTTCGGTGTTCCTCACAGTCCACAATGTTCCTCAGTGTTCCTTACAGTCCACAATGATCCTCAGTGTTCCTCACAGTCCACAATGTTCCTCACAGTCCACAATGATCCTCAGTGTTCCTCACAGTCCACAATGTTCCTCACAGTCCACAATGATCCTCAGTGTTCCTTACAGTCCACAATGATCCTCAGTGTTCCTCACAGTCCACAATGTTCCTCAGTGTTCCTTTACAGTCCACAATGTTCCTTAGTGTTCCTCACAGTCCACAATGTTCCTCAGTGTTCCTTACAGTCCACAATGTTCCTCACAGTCCACAATGATCCTCAGTGTTCCTCACAGTCCACAATGATCCTCAGTGTTCCTTACAGTCCACAATGATCCTCTGTTCCTTACAGTCTAAAATGTTCCTCAGTGTACCTCACAGTCCACAATGTTCCTCACAGTCCACAATGTTCCTCAGTGTTCCTTACAGTCCACAATGTTCCTCACAATCCACAATGATCCTCAGTGTTCCTCACAGTCCACAGTGATCCTCAGTGTTCCTTACAGTCCACAATGATCCTCAGTGTTCCTTACAGTCTTCAATGTTCCTCAGTGTTCCTTACAGTCCACAATGTTCCTCTGTGTTCCTTACAGTCTGCAATGTTCCGTAGTGTTCCTTACAGTCCACAATGTTCCTCAGTGTTCCTTACAGTCCACAATGTTCCTCACAGTCCACAATGTTCCTCTGTGTTCCTTACAGCCCACAATGTTCCTTAGTGTTCCTTACAGTCCACAATGTTCCTCAGTGTTCCTTACAGTCCACAATGTTCCTCAGTGTTCCTTACAGTTACAGTCTACAATGTTCCCTAGTGTTCCTTACAGTCCACATGTTCCTTAGTGTTCCTTACAATGTCCAAAGTGTTCTTTACAGTGTTTCTCAGTATCCACAATGTTCACTTCAGTCTACAGTGTTCATAACAGTGTTCTGAACAGTTCAGTTGTCCTTACAGTGTTTCTTACAGTCCACAGGATTCCTTACGGTTTACTGTGGGTTCACTAGACCTACATCCAGTACAGCAACTTCTGGACAAGAGAGTCCAGTTAAGTGACACCATCTTAAGGACAGACCACTATTGCAATATACCTCGACAGCATCATACTACTACCGGAACAAACCACTACAGTGGCATACCACTACAGAGACCTAGCACCACATTAACAAAAAACATACCATTACATTTACAGTGACATACAGCACAGCAATAAACCACTGCTGCGACATACCACTGCAATGACATACAAATAACATTACTGTGACATACAGTACAGCAATAAACCACTACTGCGACATACCACTGCAAAGACATACCACTACATTATCATCATACCATTACAGTGACATTCACTACATACACTACAGCAACAAACCACCACTGTAAGTGTAACATACCATTCCAGCAGCATACCACTATAGTCACAGACCACTACCATGACATACCACTATAGCATAATACTATATAATGACAAGCCACTATAGTAACACTACTACTACAATGGCAAACCACAACAGCAACAAACCACCTGTAGCGACATGCCCTTATAGCATCATACCACTACAGTAGCATATCACTACAGCCATACAGTAACATACCACAACAGCAGCATACCACTGCATAAACCTGCCACAGTGACATGCCACTACAGTGACAAACTACTACAGCAACATACCACTTCAGCAACAACCACTACAGCGACATACCATCGCATCACCATACCACTACAGCAAGTTGAATAACATAAAAGCAACAATCCACTGCATTAACATACTACAACAGTGACATACTGCCACAATGACATACTGGTCATTACATTTACAGCAACATACCAGTGCAGTGACATAACACTGCAGTAGCACCACTACAGTGACAAACCACGACAATGACAGACGTCACAGCATCATACTACTATGAAAGCATTTTAATTTTTTGCACTTTGCTGCTGACTCTGTATTTGCTGTTGCGTGTAAGTGTTATACAGCTTATCAAAGTGCTTTCTTACACAAAATACATTTGGCAAGTTGCTTTGAAGGACAAGATGTTTTGAAAGATTCCTCAAAACATTTGTTTGTTTAAAATGATTAGCTTTTTTTGTTTTTATTGTTATTTTTGTATGTTTTGTTTAGTTTTTTGGTGCCACACACGACAAATGGATGTTTGATAATGGTATCACTGCTTGTTGATGAAGCTTGTTTCATACAATGAAAATGCTTACTTTGCCATCATTTTCACAGACAAATTCTCTTGATAAAAATTTGTTCAATACAGATAATGCACACAAAACTGACAAAGGAAAATCTTTATAATGTGCAGTCAATTGTATGTTACTGCGAATGGCACACTTCAAACACACAGCATTGCTGATTTTCTCACAGCCGATTTGGTTAGAATTTCAAGCTTTGGTGTCAGCTTGTCAAAATGCATGAGATATCAATGCGATACATAAAAATTTATGTATACACAGGCAAACATTTTGCTGCATGATTCTATCCCTAGTATGTCATTTTGAAAACATACTTGGCAAGATTACTGCATGTTTGATACACAAATGCACTGGATGGGAAGTCCTGAACAAACATCAAATGATAAAAAAAAAAAAAAAACCCTGTTAAATGTTTGAATGATCACATTTACTGGATCACCAGCAGAAACAATATTGGGTCCACAAACTATAGACTGGGTGACTCAATACATGTCTGCGTGCATACTGGGAAGGTCTGATAGGTAAACAAGCAGAAATACAAAAAAAAAGCTGACTATTGGGTTGACCAGATATATGCTGACCTGAGCAACTCAAGCCAGCCTTCTGAACTAATTTAATATTGAGCTGACCTAATAAACAACCACTATGTATATTGGTCCTGACCCAGACGGTGGGATTGTCTTAGATCAAACCAGTACTATACGTGTTTTGAGTAAAGTCCAGTACATACTGGGAAATGATCTACTGGTTTGAAAGGTCCACTGCTTGTTCTTTGTCCTCATTCCTGTGCAGCATACATTATTAATGGGTGAGGTTGGTTCAAGCGGTGCCCCTACCACCCTAGGGAAAAGGGGAAATGATGGTCAAGATGAAAGTCTGTGGCTAGATCACAAGTTCAGTCTTCTTTGGGGTTGAGCAGCAGCCACAATGAACTTGCTGATTTTTTTAAAAATTATTATTATTTTTTTTTTTTTTTTTTGCTGCTGCTGTCCTTAATGTTGCCACTTTATTTACCATCAAGGAAATAAGTCTGGGAGAACTTTTGATAAATAAACCATTAGCTCCACTGAATATGTCATCTAATTAAACAAAAGAAGTACTTTGGGTATTTCTAACATTACACTACGTTACATTGAAAATCGACAAAATTACACGTACCTGTATGTTAATATCGCAGCCTTCGCGCCCAATCGTGGTCACTTTGGGTGCTAAGGTGAAACAACTGCCGTCCTGGCCCTTGAGAACGGCTTTCATGACGGCGGAATGTGACGAACCACAAAGTAAGAGAGGGGACGCACAAACAAACACCATAGACCACTCCAAACGTGCACTTGCAAGTCCCGCGGCGGTCACCGCTCGAAAATGT
>JADBJO010001986.1:182500-185000 GCA_016801955.1 Conus betulinus | reverse complement strand
AGAGAGAGAGAGAGAGAGAGAGAGAGAGAGAGAGAAAAGGGGGAGAATAAATGCTGACTTTGAGTGAACAAACAGTAAAATGTTTATAGCGCTTGGATTTTATGTCAAGATCTCTTCATGTACAGTGGGTGTATCTGAAACAAGGTACACATGTCCAAAATGTACAAGTAGTATTTACATTCTTTACTGATAAAAGTACAGCTATCAGAATACTATAATCGATGTACAGAATATTTGACATGGCATACAGACAGACCCACACGCTCTCCATGTCATTATCAACAATTCTTCCTCCTCTTTAGCACATACACATCGAAACGTATACAAGTGCATTAAGTGACATTCATCATCCTCAACTGACTTACCTATGAGACAAACTGATAGATCCCAATTCTTGGTACCCTTCGTTTTATTGGTAATCTAGGACTATGAAGACAAACATAATTTGAATTAAAAGTCCTTATTAACATCCACACACAAACAAACGCGCGCGCACAATCGCACACACACAACACATGCAATTGTACGCACACACACACACAAACACACACGAGCGTGCACAATCGCACACACATACACACACACACACGCGCGCGCGAGCATGCGCACTCGCGCGCACACACACACACAGCGCGCGCGCGCACACGCACACACACACACACACACACACACACACATGCACACTTTCATAGGAAAAGAATGTCGACTTACACACAGACCCGGCTCGCTCAGCCTCAAACACATCGACATCCTAACAGACCTAATAGAGTTATATATATATATACCTGCAATTCACCACACTGTGATTCGTTTCTCAAATCTTTGCAAAAGACGTATCAGCCATAGCCCTTGCAAAGAACTGAGAGCGAGACCCCGTATATTTCATGACTAAACAGACTAAGGCACTGGCATTAAAAATGAAATATTTCAGTTTTCAAAATGGAGTGACTGATGGCAGAGAACGAAGCAAAATTTAGAAAGAGGGGGTTAGTTACCGCCAAGGACATTGTCTTGTGCTTGCTTTGTCAATGTCCCTGGCGGTAACTAACCCCCTCTCTCTCTAAATTTCAATTTTCATTTTCTCAGTAGCCCAGCCGAGCGCAAAGGGTGATATCAGGGCTGTTACCATGTCAGAATATTTGCATTTAAAACAAACAAAAAAGTTAACAAAAATCACTCCCCATTTGCTAAAATGACTAAAAAAAAAAAAAAAAAAAAGAAAGAGAAACTATTAGACTTTTTAATGTGAACGAAAAAAATGGCAATATACAGACATATAGAGAAACAAACACACACAAATATCCGTGATACACATACAAACCAATGCATACTTGAAAGCACGCATACCCTCCTTCCCCCTCATTCACTTAAATCAGTCATCTTCGCACACATGCGCATCATAATACTCATGAATACAGCAGTATGTCTGTAATCCATCAAAATCATGGTTCGTTACTGAAATGTTTGCAATGCCGTACCAATGATAGGCCCTTGCAAAGATTTGGCAGCAACATAACCCATCATGGTTCGTTACTGAAACGTTTGCAACGGCGTACCAATGGCTGGCCTTTGCAAAGATTTGGCAGCAACATAACCCATCATGGTTCGTTACTGAAACGTTTGCAACGACGTACCAATGGCTAGCCTTTGCAAAGATTTGGCAGCAACATAACCCATCATGGTTCGTTACTGAAATGTTTGCAATGCCGTACCAATGATAGGCCCTTGCAAAGATTTGGCAGCAACATAACCCATCATGGTTCGTTACTGAAAAGATGTTTGCAATGCCGTACCAGTGATAGGCCCTTGCAAAGATTTGGCAGCAACATAACCCATCATGGTTTGTTACTGAAACGTTTGCAACGGCGTACCAATGGCTGGCCTTTGCAAAGATTTGGCAGCAGCACAAACCGTGTATCATACCGAACAGTAGACTTGCATCAGAGTGGAAATATTTAACTTCGCACTTCCAATTTGCTGAGAGCCCGTGAACCTCAAGGGGTCATATCAGGACCTGTATCAGATTATTTTCATGTAAGGAATTACGTCACTAACATGCTTATACTGACCATCCGACCATAACAGGTTATATCAGGACTGTAACAATGGAGTAACTCGTTCCATTAAAAAGAAAAATAATATAGAAAAAAAAGAAAAAAAAAGTTCAACTTAAGTCTTACTTAGACATATTAAAAAGACAACTTAAAAACAGGACATGTTTAACGCAAATTTCTCCACACGCTTGTTAAGCACAAACATGCTTGCAATACCTTACCAATGATAGGCCCTTGTAAAGATTTGGCAGCAACACAACCCATTGTGGTTCGTTACTGAAATGTTTGCAATGGCCTACCAGTGATAGGCGCTTGCAAAGACTTGACGGCAACACTAAACATGGATATGTACACAGGATAATAGACTTGCATTACAAGTGAGCAACATTTCATATTTCATTTCCATTTTTCCTTCTGCCCCGCAGACCTCTAGGGATCATATCAGG
>JADBJO010001986.1:120000-177500 GCA_016801955.1 Conus betulinus | reverse complement strand
ATTACGGTTCGCTACTGACATCTTTACAATGGCGTACCAATGGTAGGCCTGGCAAAGATGTTGCAGTAACACGACCCATATTGTTCTTTACTGACATCTTACAATGGCGTACCATACCAATGATAGGCCCTTGCACAGATATTGCAATAACACAACCCATTATGTTTGCTACTGACATCTTTACAATGGCGCACCATATACCAATGATAGGCCAGGCAAAGATGTTGCAGTAACACGACTCATTATGGTTCGCTACTGACATCTTTACAATGACGTACCAATGATAGGCCCTGGCAAAGATGTTGCAGTAACACAACCCATTATGATTCGCTACTGGCATCTTTACAGTGACGTACCAATGATAGGCCCTGGCAGAGATGTTGCCGTAACACGACTCATTATGGTTCGCTACTGACATCTTTACAGTGACGTACCATACCAATGATATGCCCTGGCAAAGACTTGGTAGTAACACGACCAATTATGGTTCGCTACTGATTTCTTTACAATGACGTACCAGTGATAGGCCCTGGCAAAGATGTTGCAGTAACACGACCCATTTTGGTTCGCTACTGATATCTTTACAATGACGTACCAGTGATAGGCCCTTACAAGCAACACAGTGTATTTGTGTATAGAGTAATACGCTGGAATGTTGAAATGAAAATCATTTCCAATTTGCTGACATGACATACAAGACATAATTTTCCGGCATCACCAGTGAAATGATTTCAGTTTTTACTTCTGTTTTGTTTACAGCCCATCCGACCGTAACGGGTGATATCAGGGCTGTAACGATGGAGCAAGTCGTTCCATTGAAAAGAAAAATAATACAGAAAGAAAAGTCATCTAAAGCCTCACTTAAACAGGATAAAGTTAACGCAAATTTCTCCACACCCTTTCTGAAACACAAGCACACACATATACACATGCAAAACACAAACATGCACGCATACGCACACGCACACGTACGCACGCACACACACACAGGCTCACACACCCCAACACACACACACACACACACACACACACACTCCTCAACCCCCAAGGCATGTGTACAAAAACATACGTAAATCTCAACTAACCGAGCCAACCCAAACATGTGCATTCTAACACTCATGAGCCAAGGTTTCTATCTACAATCCATCAAATTCACATTCGCTTTCATCACTGAAATATTTGCAATGGCGTACCAATGGTACTTTCTTGGAAAAAAAAAAAAACAACCCATTTTGCATTATTCTAACAGCCCAGCCAACCTCAGGGGGTCATATCAGAACTGTTACCAAGTCAAAATCAACTGCATTAAAAAACGTTAAAAAAAAGTAAAAAAAAAATGTATTGAAATAGCTTTGAGGAGGTAGGAATAATTAAAAAACTACTAACATTATAGAAGCCAAAAGCACATTCTCACATATTTGGTAGCAACATAAGTGTAACTGAATATGCAATGATAAACTGGCATCAACAGTGAAATGATTTCATTTTTTACTTCCATTTTGCTTACACAGCCCACCCAGCCTTAACAGTTTATATCAGGGCTGTAACAATGGAGTAAATCATTCCACTGAAAAGAAAAATATAGAAAAAAAGAACAAAAAGTCATCTAAATCTCATTTAAACATGCTTAAAACAGACAACTTAAAAGCAAGATATGTTTAACCCAAATTTCTATAACCTTTTTTTTTTTAACCACACACACACACACACACACACACACGCACACACACACACACACACCCACACGCACGCGGGTGCGCACCGCACACACACGCATGTACGCATCCATATACATACGAACGCCTGCTTGTACAACATCCACCCCAACTCACCCACTCTTGCTGAGACCCACATCTTAGCACTCATGGACCATACATACATGCATGCATGTATGTATGTGTGCATGTGTGTGTGTGTGTGTGTGCGTGCGTGCGTGCGTGCGTGCGTGCGTGTGTGTGTACACACACACACACACACACACATACATACATACATACATACATACATACATACATACATATATATATATATATATATATATATATAGAGAGACAGAGAGAGAGAGAGAGAGAGAGGGGAGGGACGGAAACACACACACATGGCTAGATATAATCCATCACACTATGGTTCGTCACTAAAATGTTTGCGAAAGCGTACCAATGATAGGCCTTTGCAAACGTTTTGGCAGACACACAACCCATTTATCGGTACACGGAGGAATCAAGTGGCGTTAAAGTACCAACTTGTCTCACATTATGCTTGCAGCTAAACTGACCTAAGGGGCTGCTCGATTCCATACAAGGAACAAAAAGAGCTACAGTCACAGTCTATAAATGTACACACACACACACACACACACACACGCACGCACGCACGCGCGCGCGCCGCGCACGCACACACACACACACACCCACACACCAACGCCTAGATACATGCATACACACTCTATCTCATTAACCCTTGCTCCGACACGCGCCCTAACACACATGAACCGAACTATGTATTTACAGTCCATTACATTATGTTTATATGTTACTGAAATGTTTGCTACAGCATACCAATGATTAGCCGCTGCAAAGATTTGACAAACACACAAAATTCATGAATTTATACAAAAGAGCCAAGAATGGAGCTGGCAGTAAAAGCTGCCAGATTTCATTTTATTTTCATATTAATTTGTGTTGCTGCCCAACCAACCTCAGGTGGTCATATCAGGGCTGTCATGTGACTGCTTCACCAAAAAAAAAAAAAAAAAAAAAAAAAAAATCAGATTCACGAAAATTACTTTTTATATGAACTATACTAATATTGAAAACACACACACACACACACACAAACAAAATGTCATATATACAAACAAAAAAACAGAAATATGCACTTACAGATGCAAGCATATATATACATTCAGTCACACACATCTAGACCCACCCATCCCCCCCCCCTTCAACACACACACAGAGGACATGCATCTTCATACACAGGAACCACGCTATACACTGATGATCCATCCCGTGTATGGTTCGCTACCGTAATGTTTGCAATGGCGTACGATAGGCCCTTGCAAAGATTCGGCAGCGTTACCGTAATGTTTGCAATGGCGTACCATAGGCCCTTGCAAAGATTCGGCAGCGTCACCGTAATGTTTGCAATGGCGTACCATAGGCCCTTGCAAGATTTCGGCAGCGATATCACCACATATATCTGTAAATAGTGACGAATATGCATTGAAAGTTTAAAACGTTTCATATTTCACTTAAATTACTTAAAACCCAGCAAATCTAAGGAATCATATCAGGGCTTTTCTATTGAAAAACGGGTTCCACATAATGAAGAAACAAATCTGCTAAGGTCTTATTCAGTATATGTTGAAGCGTGTTTTAAAGTGTTACATATTTCACACACACACACACACACACACACACACATGCAAGCACGCGCGCGTGCGCGCACACACATACAGCCTCAACTCATCTATCGCAGGACATATCTGTATTCTAACAGATGTCAAGCAGGCTACACATTTACAAAAGTTCCTTAACTAAATGTTTGCAGTTGCGTTCCAATCATAAGCCCCTGCAATGATTTGCGAAAAAGAAAAGTGTTCATCAAGTTAATCAACTGCCATCAAAAATGAACAAAAAAAAACTGATCATGCATTTTCATTTTGCTTCCAGCCAACCCGACTTCAAGGGGGGTCACATCACAGCTGTTCCCATGAAAATAAAATCTTTAAAATGTCTCAAAATCTCACTCTGTGCAGGCTCCAATACACCCCTTAAAATAGGATCTATTTAACACAAATCTCTCCCCCTCCTTTTCTCACACACGCACACACACACACACACCCACACACCCACACACCCTCATTCTATACAGGCTACAATAAACGGCTTAAAAACCGATCTGTTTAACACAAATCACTCCCTGCCTCACATTTTCACACACACACACACACACACACACACTCTCATTCTATACAGGCTACAATAAACGGCTTAAAATACTATCTATTACATCTCTATACCCTCCCTCCCTCCCTCCGTTACACACACACACACACACACACACACACACACACACACACACACTGTCCACGCAAACCCACATCCAGTTACAACGCACGCCAGCATGCACATGCTCCCCTACTCACCCACCCTTCTTCAAATCCGCAGTTTTGCATGTATGACCCACACTATGAATCTACGATCCATCACACTGCGTTTCGTCACTGAATGTGTTGCACGGGCGTACCAATGGTAAGCCCCTTTGCAAAGATTTGGCAGTAACACAGCCCATTATATGTAGATGAATATAGGCAACAGGTTATTAACAGCAGCAAGATTTCATTTTCATTTTGCTTAAAGGCCAGCGGACCTCTGAAGGGTCATACCAGCTGCCACCAGGGATTACATATAAAGGAAAACAGAAAGCAAGCAACCAAATATTTCCCCCTGAAAATAATTCCAAATAGCTTACAAATGACTTGATGTGGGCTCCATTTACCGGAAAAAAATGCGAACACAAACACGAACACGCACATATAAATCCACGTCTGCATGTAAGCATACGTACATGCAATTAATGCATCTGCTATAATGCGTCAGAATGTCAGTCTGGAACACGATCCGTGTATCTATATATAGAGTAATAAACCGGCATTAAAGGGGAAAAGATTTCACTGTTGACTTACGTTTTGCTTTCTGTCCGTCCAACCTCATTATAAGAAGTCACAGCTGGACTGTCACTATGGAAACAATAAGTGTCCATACAAAGAAAAATTACTAAAGGAACAAAACATGTCGCATGCAGTCTCCTTCTATACATGCTATAACCAATGATATAAATATAATGCACAAACACACATTAAGAGCGAAAACTTTCAGTTTCACTGCTATTTTGCTTACAGTTCAGCCAGTAAAAGAGTCACGTTGGGGATGTGAAGAAAAACTACATATATATATATATATATATATATATATATATATATATATATAAAAAAAAATGGTACTGTGGCGAGTCACTTGGTGTTATGTACAAGATAAGATACTTGCAAGAGTCCTGCTTATTCGGTCACAATGTAGGATTCACTCTCAAGGTACAACTGCAGTCAACCGCTAATGGTTCTCTCCACAGTGTTCACCGCGCATCGTGTCCTGTCAACGGACTGGCAACCAGCTGGCTGCTTCTCATCCTTTCCTTTTCTTCGGAACAGACTTCATGATAGCTAATCGCCAGATCTGGGGGGCTTGTTTTCCCACCGTGCAAACTCAGGTTAAAGAACTCCAGGAGCTGGATTTGACAGACATGTCCAAGGTGCCTCAGACGAAGGCATCCAAGACTGGTGACTTTCCTGTCCCGCGTGTTTCAAGTGCTTGCAGGAGCTCTGTTAGTGTGACATCTCAGTCCAGTCCATCATTCTCCGTTGTCTGTTGAACTCCCGTCGTTGCCGCTGTCTTCTGGCTGGCATGAAGTGTTCCTTGTAGATATGGATCTCACGTGCAGTGGTGTAGACCCGTGCAGCTCTCGATTTTTTTCTCTAAAGCGTTCTGGCCCTTGATGCTTTCATTCCTGGGTTCGTGCACCGATTCTCACAGTTTTTGTTAAAACCCTTATCGCTCTGTGGACAGGGCTCCCCGTCTGCTTTGCCCTTTGCCACACTGTTGGCGCATTCCGATGTCCCTGCAGTGGGCTGGTCCTATAGGACTTCCATGTCCTTCTGCACCCACTGGGATGGATTTCTCTGGAAGCTTGTGGCACCGCTGTATAGTCTCGATGTGGGATGTCCTAGACGATGAAGTACAATGGTCCTCTGGTAGACTGGCACCGATTCCCGCGCAGCAGTCAGATCTTATGATCTGCCCAAACAACAAAGCCTCGGATTAAACTCTGACGAAGTAGAAGTCGTTAAACCAATGAGATAAAGACAATGATTGAGACACACAATCTTAGGAAAAAATGTCCATGTACACTCAGAATAAAGGAGACAAAAATCCTATGAAACCAGACAAGAATCTGGAAAAAAAATATATCCTAAACCCTAAGAATCAGACCTAAACCGTAGAAAAGACTAATCGATCTTATGAAAACTAGACGCTAAACATTTTACATTCAACGATGTGAAAAGAGAACATTAAACCCTACGAAAGGACACTAGACTGACAGAAAAGGACTACAAAAAAACCCTCTGAAAAGAAGACAGTAAAATCCATTACAACAAGACAATACGCTTTTGACAGAAGGCTGCAAACCTTTAAAATGAACACGTAACCATCACCGAAAAGACCTAAAACCTAATGGAAAAAATGACCCTTACCCCTTTGAGACGATAACAAACCACATGAAAGGATGAAACGCGAACAAAAAGAAGCCAATTAGTTCTTTGAAAGATAACACTAAACCCTGAGAAAAGAGGGAAATAACCTCTATGAGGGATCGACCCCAATCCCTATGAAAGGAGGACGCTAAACTCTATGGAATGAGGAAACTACAGCCTGTGAAACTGAAATCAAAACCTGCTGAAAAGGTGAAACTAGCCCCTTAAAAAAGAAAATCACGAACCCCGCCCCACCCCATCTCCGGAATACTAAAGGATATCGACAACACCCACTCTATCTGAAAGACGACACTGAATCCTACGAAAGGAAGATTTCTGGGGATCAAAGGACACTCGGATCAGGAGGTACCAGGTGCGCACCGGGAAATACGCCAGAGGATCAAAAACTTCCTCAGCAGCTCAGCCCCAAATGATCTGAAAACATTCCTCCGTGTTCCAGACCCCTGAATCATGAGCCCTCCTACATGGCTGGAGTCAGCCTTTCATTCATTTCTAGAAAATATTCCCTCTGGTACCCTATGATTTGTATCCTTGTTCCGCGGATGTGGGTGTGGTGTAAACCAGAGCAACAGACACTAAAAACTAGAAAATAAACTTGAAGCCTCTGAAAGAAGCCATAGAAATCTTTGAATGAAGGAGACCCGAAAGATTAAAACCTATGAACGAAAACAAAAAACAAACCTCGCTATGCCCCAACAATAATGGCACCAAATCCTGTGAATGCAGAGAAGACATAAAATCCCCTGGGACACACACACACGCACGCACCAATGCATCTGAAAGAAGACCCCCCCCCCCGCCCCCCCCCAAAAGATCCCGCTATTAAACTCCATACAAGACGATCCTAAACCCACGACAGACCATTGAACTATGACAGGATAAGAACACAACACTTGACTTAGTGCAGGCGAAGGAAGAAAGAGGACGACTAGAGGAGCAAACAGCAACACTCACCTGGTAATCCGCTATACTGCCCGGGGTCTCTTGTCCTGGTCTTCCTTTTCCGCAGCTGTTCCTCGACCCTGTCGAAATTAACATTTATATTCTCTGTTAAAATTTGACTTCTATAACTCTGACCCACTAAATTCAGCAAATTTTTCGTAGCAACTAAAAGCAAGTTTTTTTGTTTTGTTTTTTTTTTTTTTTTTGCCATCTGACATTTTTTTGAGAACACGATGTACCGTTCGAACAGTTTAATAGCTTTCAACGATCTTCCATACCAGAAGAACAGAGAATTATATTTCTTCCACGCTTTCCATGTAACATAGCTTCAAGAAATTTGCTGTAGACGAATTGCACACTCGCAGATTTCAGTGTAGTAATATTTAATGACATTTTCTGCCAGCGATTTTTGAAATAATAAACAGATTAACGTTTTCCAGATTTCTCTCTCTCTCTCTTAAAGTTACTAACAGATCAACTTTCCCTTTCCGTGCGTGTGTGCAAATATGCGAGTGTGCGCGTTTGCTTACGTGCGTGCGTGTGAGAATGTGATGTGTGCGCGATTTTAAAGTGATTATGATTGCGATTGGACCGAACGCTTAATTGCTTATGCCAGTGTGTGTGTGTGTGTGTGTGTGTGTGTGTGTGTGTGTGTGTGTGTGTAAAGTCTTGTCTACACTTGCCCTTGCCAGCGCATCCTGAAGTGGATTGGTCCAGTACGGCTTGTATTCCCGCATGCATCCCACTGACTAGATTCTTTGGAAACTTGTAAAACCGCCACACTGAACACATCGACGATCTGACTCGCATCCCGTCCCTGCTTGGAAAGTCCTTGGTGAGGATGCTGGTTAAGGATGCTGGTTATCTTGGTGAGGATGCTGGCTGGTTATCTTTGGTGAGGATGCTGGCTATCTTTGGTGAGGATGCTGGATATCTTTGGTGAGGATTGGTGAGGATGCTGGATATCTTTGATGAGGATGAGGTGAGGATGCTGGATATCTTTGGTGAGGATGCTGGTTATCTTTGGTGAGGATGCTGGATATCTTTGGTGAGATGCAGGATACTTTGGTGAGGATGCTGTAGGAAGATGCAGCACAACGGTTGGTAGACCTGGTACCGACCTTATGTCCATGACCTGCCCAAAACTAAAGCCTTAGATTAGGTTCTAACACAGACCTTGTAAGGTCTGTACTCGCAATAAATACTAGAGGCTATGAAAGAAGACACTAGACCCGATGAAAGAGGGATAAATCAGTGAAGAAAGCTGAAGTCTAGAAGAGATACTCTAATCCTACGAAAAAGAGACACTTTGAAAGAAATTGCACTACACGGTATGAAGACTTTCAAAGAAGGCTGCACTAAACGGTACGATGAAAGAGGGGTATTATGAACGAAGAATCAATGAGAGTATACCAAACCTAAAGCCAGAAACGGACTGTAAATCCTACGGTTGAAAGGCACATTCACAGCTATTGAACGAGAACTGATTATAGGAAAGGGCAGCATAAACCTTACAGGAGGGCAGTAATCCATAAGACAGTGGAAACCGTAAACTTAACGAAAGGACATCAAACCCGTTCAAAAGATGACACTAGTTTGAAAAGAGGATACCTGACCTCAAGTTCAAAGTCACTAAACCGTCCTAAGAGACGACACTAAAACGAATAACAGAAGACATTAAACCCTGTGCAATGAAGACACTAAAACGAATAACAGGAAGACACTAAACCCTGTGCAATGAAGACACTAAAACGAACAATAGGAAGACACTAAACCCTGTGCAATGAAGACACTAAAACGAACAATAGGAAGACACTAAACCCTGTGCAATGAAGACACTAAAACGAACAATAGGAAGACACTAAACCCTGTGCAATGAAGACACTAAAATGAATGATAGGAAGACACTAAACCCTGTGCAATGATGACACTAGAACGGACAATAGTAAGAAACTAAAGCCCTGTGCAATGAAGACACTAAAACGAATAGGAACACACTAAACCCTATGCAATGAAGACACTAACATGAATGATAGGAAGGCACTAAACCCTGTGCAATGAAGACACTAAAACGAATAATGGAACGACACTAAACCCTGTGCAATGAAGACACTAAAATGAATAATGGGAAGACACTAAACCCTGTGCAACGAAGACACTAAAACAAGTAAGACGATGAACCTCGACTCCCTGAAAGAGGACACCTAGATGAACGAGGGGATATTAGATCCGATGTCAGGAAGACACTACACCCTATGAAAAGCACACACACTAAAAACGAACAAGAGGGTCGAAGGCAGACACTTAAACGCAACAGAAGAATGTACTAAATCTCATGAAAGACGTGCACTATACTTTCTGATATAGCGATACTGAAGCCTGTGAAACGAGGAAACGACAGTTTCTGTAAGAATGCCATTAAACCCTCAGAAAGACGCTTTGTCCCATGAAGGCACTCAAAACCAGGATTCTAAACCGTGTAAAAGAACGTTTGAAAGATAACATCTCATTTCATGATACAAGTGTATCAAAACGTTAGGAATAAAACTCAACTTGACCCGTTAAGTACTATGTCAGACTTTCTATGGATTAAGCGATACTAAGATCAGGAGGTACAGGTGCACACTAGGGAATACTTCAGGAAGAAACTCAAAGACTTCCTCAACAGCTCTGCAGCTCAGCCCAGAAGGATCTAAAAACATGCGTCCATGTTCCAGATCCCTGAATCATCAGACCTGCTACATAGCTGGAGTCAGCCTTTCCGGAAAACATTCCCTCTGGTACCCCCTGTTCTGTATCCGTGTTCCACAGAAAACTGATATTGGAAATCAGGGCAACAACGCTGGTCACAGGAAAGGCATGCACTTACCGCTAGAAAAGGCTTTTAAACCCTGAGAAAAAAAGGCACATAGGCGTGTAAATAACTGTAATCCCTGGAAAGAACAGACTAAGATCTGTGAATTAAGAGGACACAAAACTCTCGACAAAGATGACACCAAGTCCTTTGAGTGAAGATGTACTGAACCCGGAAAAGAAGACAGACACTATACCCTGTGTACGAAGAAAACTTAATCCATCAAAAAAAGGAGACGCTAAACTACTTGCAAGAAGACACCTAACCTCACCACATCCGTCCCCCAGAGGACCAGGAACTACACTCTATATAAAAATGTTTTTAAGCTATGACAGACCACAAAACCATACATGAACAGAACACAAAGCTGAAAGAAGTGCAGGAAACGGGAGGAGGAGAAAAAGACGAGAAGTAGAGGAACAGCACCACTTTCCTTGTCACCAGCAGCCTTCCCCACTTGGCTCGTGCAGCGTCCGTCCTTCCACAGCTGTTGACGCTGGACTTCCCCCTGTTGACATGGACATCCATTTCCGTCTTCTAACATTTGGTTTTCTGTGGACATAATTCCGTTCACTAAAGTCAGCAGGTAGTTTGTTGCTTTTTTCATATGGTTTTCTGAGTTTCTCCCCTCTCATCAGAGAATACTTTAGATAACACGATGTATAATGTGAACAATGTAAAACCTTTCAGCGACGTTCTTTTTACCAAAACTTCAGTGTAGTTTTGCATCCTTCCAATTTCCATTTACATGGCTTTACAAAAGAGCTATAAACCAACAGGACGCTTGAATTTTCAGTGACCGAACATTTAGAAAATTATTTTATGACATTGACAAAATAATGAACAGATCATTTCCCTCATTTCCCTCTGTGTGTGTGTGTGTGTGTGTGTGTGTGTGTGTGTGTGTGTGTGTGTGCGTGTATAGTGCTCCTTAGTCTCCACTGCTCTGCCCTTGCCGTTGTCAGCGCATCCTGAAGTGGGTTGTCCAGTACAGCTTGTATTCCTGCCTGCTTCCCACTTGAGATGGAGTCTTTGGAAGCTGTAATACCGCCGCGTTGAACACGTTGACGATCTAACATCCCGTCCCGGACTTGTATGTCTTTGGTGAGGATGCTGGCTATCTTTGGTGAGGATGCTGGCTATCTTTGGTGAGGATGCTGTCTATCTTTGGTGAGGATGCTGGCTATCTTTGGTGAGGATGCTGGCTATCTTTGGTGAGGATGCTGGTCGTCTCGGAAGATGCAGCACAACGGTCTGCTGGTAGACCTGGCACTGAATCCCTTACCTCCATGACCTGCCCCAACCAAAGCCTTAAATCAAGTTCTAACACAGACATAAGGTCATAACTCACACAAAAAATACACTAGAGGCTATGAATGAAAACTCTAGACCCTATGAAAGAGCAATAACTAGTGAATGAACTCTAATCCTATGAAAAAGAGGACTAACTCTTTGAAAGAAGATTACAAGAAATGGTATGATGAAAGGGGGATCTTTCGCCCTATCAACGAAGAGATATTAAACTAAAGCCAGAAACGTACTGTAAATCCTACGGATGGATGGCACAATAACGCCTATTCAAGGAGAACAACTGATCATATAAAAAGGGCAGCATAAACCTTACAGAGAGACACTAAACCGTAAGAAAGTGGAAACCGTGTACTTAATGACAGGACATCAATCCTGTTCAAAAGTGGATACTTGAGTTTAAAATGAGAATACCTGACATTAAGTTCAAAGACACTTAATCTTGCTAAGATGACGTAAAAAACGAAAAACAGGAAGACACTAAACCCTGACACTAAAACGAATAACAGGAAGACACTAAACCCTGACACTAAAACGAATAACAGGAAGACACTAAACCCTCACACTAAAACGAATAACAGGAAGACACTAAAACGAATAATAGAAAGACTAAACTCTGACACGAAAAACGATTAAGGAAGACACTAAACCATGACACTAAAACGAATAACAGGAAGACACTAAACGAATAACAGGAAGACACTAAACCCTGACACTAAACCGAATAATAGGAAGACATTAAGCCCTGTGCAATGAAGACACTGAAACCAGTCAGACAAGGACCCTCACCTTTCTGAACACCTCGAAGATTAACGATAAGAGGACATCAGATCCGATGTTAGGAAGACACTTAACACTTTGAAAAGAGAACACTAAAACAAATAAGGTGAAAATCACATACTTAACTCGACAGAAAAATGATCTCATCAAAGGTGAACACTAAACTGAAGTAACGGATACTGAAGCTTGTGAAACGAGGATAATGTACTTTCTGAAAGAATGTCATTGATCCCTCAAAAAGACGCTGTATCCCAGGAAGGGATACAAAACCAGAGAATTCTAAACCGTGTAAAAGAATGCTTGAAAGATAATATTTAATTTCGTGATATAAGTGTAGCAAAACGTAAGGAATGAAACTCAAGTTGACACGTTATTCTTTCTGTGGATTAAGGGATACTAAGATGAAGAGGTACCAGGTGCGCACTAGGGAATAGTTCAGGAAGAGAAACAAACACTTCCTCAACAGCTCTGCAGCTCAGCCCAGAAGGATCTGAAAACATGCGTCCATGCTCCAGATCCCTGCATCATCAGACCTGCTACATAGTTGGAGTCAGCCTTTCCGGAAAACACTCCCTCTGGTACCCCCTGTTTTGTTTTTTTTTTTAATCTGTGTTCCACAGAAAACCGATATAGGAAATTAGGGCAACAACGTCGGTCACAGGAAAGACAGGCGTTTACCGCTAGAAAAGGCGGCTTTAAGCCCTGAGAAAGAAAGGCACATAAGCCTGTAAACAAAGAGAACTCTGATCCTGGGAATCAACACACTAAGATCTGCGAATCAAGAAGACACAAAACTCTTGACAAAGATGACACCAAGTCCTTTGAACGAAGGTCATATTTAGACTGGAAAAGACGACACTACACCCATATGTATGAAGAAGACACCAATCCGTCAAAACGGAGACGCCATACTGCCTGCAAGAAGACATCCCCACCCCCCACATCAAACCCAAGAACAGAACTCAATAATATAAGAATGTTTTAACCTATGACAGACCACTAAACTATGAAAGAACAGGAACACAAAACTAAAAGAAGTGTAGGAAAAACGGAAGAAGGAGAAAAAGACGACGAGGAAGTAGAGGAACACCACCACTTTCATTGTCACCAGCGGCCTTCTCCAACTTGGCTTGTCAGTGTCCGTCAACCATGGCTGTTGATGCGAGTTCCTCGCCTGTCGACATAAACGAAGTTTTTCTTTCTTCTAACGTTCGATTTGCTGTGGAAAAAAAAAAATCATAATCCACTAACATCAGCCATTAGTCTATATTCATTTGATGAAAGTTCTAAGGTTTATCTCTTCAGACCATATTTTAGTGAACAAGATGTATCTATGTTTTTAATAAAAAAATCTTTCAAACGATCTCCTGTACCGAGACACTCGAATGTAACACTGCATCCTTCCACTTTCCCTTTACATAGCTTACGAGAATGAGATAAACAGGAACACTGGACTTGCAGTGAAGGCACATTTAGCAAAATTATTTTGATGGCATTGTCAACTGAAGGTAATAACAGATCAACGTTTCCCTCTCTCTGTGCGTGAATGTGTAAGAGTGCCCGCTTGCTTACCAGCACATGCGCGTGTATATGTGAGAGTGTGATGTGTGTGCGATTTGAATGTGATTGTGATTAGACTTAATTAGTGCTTAATTGATTGTCAGTGAGTGTGTGTGTGTGTGTGTGTGTGTGTGTGTGTGTGTGTGTGTGTGCGCACATCTGTGAGTGTGTATATGTGTGTGTGGAGAAGGCTCTTTATCTACACTGCGCCTCGCCGTTGTCAGCGCATCCTGAAGTGGGTTGGTCCAGAAGGGCTTGTATTTCTGCCTCCATCCCACTGGAGATGGGATCCTATGGAAGCTTGTAGTACTGCCACGTTGAACGCGTTGGCGATCTGACTAATCCTCCTGTCCCTGGCTTGTAGGTCCTTGGTGAGGATGCTGGTGTTACTGGGAAATGCAGCACAACGGTCTGCTGGTAGACCTGGTACCGAACCCCACACCTCCATGACCTACCCCAAACCAAACTTAGATCAGGTTCTAACACAGACCTAGTGAGGTCATAATACACAAAAACACACTACAGGCTATAAAAAGAAGACACGAGGCTATGAAAGAGGAATAAACCGTTGAATAAATTCTAAATCCCAGAGGATACAGTCTAATCCTATGAAAAAGAGGACTAACTCTTTTGAATGAAGATCACACTAACCGGTTTGATGAAAGGGGGATCTTTCGCCCTATCAACGAAGAGGATACTAAACCTAAAGCTAGAAACATACTGTAAATCCTACGGATGGATGGCACCCACTAACACCTACTAAAGGAGAACAATTGATCATATGAAAGGGCAGCGTAAAACCTTGCAAAAGGACACTAAACCATGAGAAAGTGGAAACTGTAAACTTAATGAGAGGACATCAAACCTGTTCGAAAGCGGATACTGGAGTTTAAAAATGGTTAATACCTGATGTTCAAAGACACTACACCCTACTAAGACAGGAAACCAAAACAAGTAACAGGAAGACACTAAACCCTGTGTAAAGAGGACACTACTAAAACGGTGAGACGAGGACATTCGACTCTCTGAAAGAAGACACTTCAAACGAATATGTGAGAACATTAGATCCGTTGTCAGGAAAACACAAGACCCTATGAAAAGAGAACACTAAAAAAAAAAGAATCAGAGGTGGGAAAGCAGACTCAACACATAGCCAAAATGATACTAAATCTCATAAAAGGCGGGCGCTAAAGCACACAAGGGACAATGAAGCCTGTCAAACGAGGATACTAAACCACCTGAAAGAATGTCATTAAACCCTTAAACAGACGTTTGATACCAGGAAGATACACAAACCAGTTTCCAAGCCGTGTAAAAGACCACCTGATCAACTGTATGAAAAACGGGTATAACAACCTATGGAGGGATATTCAAGTTGACTCGTTAAGTACTACGTCAGACTTTCTGTGGATTAAGGGATACTAAGATCAGGAGGTACCAGGTGCGCACTAGGGAATGGTTCAGGAACAGAATCAAAGACTTCCTCAACAGCTCTGCAGCTCAGCCCCAAGGATCTGAAAACATGCGTCCATGTTCCAGATCCCTGAATCATCAGACCTGCTACATAGCTGGAGTCAGCCTTTCCGGAAAACATCCCTCTGGTACCCCCTGTTCTGTATCCTTGCTCCACAGAAAACTGATACAGGAAATCAGGGCAACAATCGGTCATATCAGACTTTAAATGCTGAGTTGACTCTGACCCCCCACCCCTCCCTTGAAATGTGCCACATGAATCTGTGAATAAAGGAGACACTAAACCTGGCGAAAAAATACTCCCAACTTGTGAATCGACCCTGACAAAAACCACACTAAGCCCTTTGGAAGGAGACACTAAATCCGGGGAAAGATTGCACTAAAACCTGTGAAAAACACATACTAAGCCCTTACATGGATGACATTAAAATCCTGTGAAAAAAAGAAGACGCTAGGCTCCTCCAAAGAAAGACACCATCTGAAACAAGACACCGAACCCTCCAAAGACCACATTCTAATGAGGGGCAATCTAAGCCATTAAATCAGGAGACTAGAAACAAAACAATGAAAGAACTGCAGCAAGAAGACGAAGAAGATGAACAAAGTACACCAAACTCTCCTTGCGTTCACCGAATTCCTTTGTCCTGGTCACCATTCCCATGGCCGTTGATGTAGAAATCTCTTGTCCCTGTCGATGTAAAGACCAGCATTTTCTTTCAACACACGACTTTCTGTACAAACAAGTATTGATCAAGTCTATTCACCAAAAACTGTTGTCCAATTTGCAGTTCTCTCAATCAGTTTTGTGGTTAACACTACGCATTCCTTGAATAATATGAACAGCTTTCAACTATCTTTCAAGCCAAAACAATATAGTGTGTGCGTGTGTGTGTGTGTGTGTGTGTGTGTGTGTGTGTGTGCGCGCTGTATCACATTCCTTCCGCTCTCACTTTTCCTTTACGCAGCTTAACAAAAGTGCCAAGATTTTCTTTAAGAGCAGCGACAATTAGCACACGCATTTTATCCCAGCGACTTCTTTAAAATAACGACGGAAAAAAGCACCTTTCCCACTCTCTCAATGTGCAGACGAGTTTGTGCGTGTGTACAGTATGCAAGTATGCGCACAAGTACGTTCACGAACGCCCGCGCGAGTGTGAGCATGTTATGTGTGTGCGAGGCGAGCGTGTGCTTGCGCGCGCGAGCGCTCGGGTGTATGTGAACACATATAGGTATTAACATGCGAGCAACAGATACGGTTTGTAAAGTTTTGTCTTCAACTGAAACGTCTTCACTTAATATGATCAATGTTCACGTAGCCGTATGCGTGATGTCATTAAAAAAAAGAGAAATGATAAAAGTGTGTGTCATATATATATATATATATATATATATATATATATATATATATATATATATATATATACATACACGTGCGTACGTGCGCGCACGCGCGCGCTCATGTGTGTGTGCATTTGTGTGTCTACGCGTGCGCGCCAGCGATTTAGAGTCAGCGTAAATTATGACATGCAATACTAGCTGACACTGAAATCTATGAAGTATTTGATTTCATAGGCTAGCACGGACAAAGGAAATAGTTACGCATTACTTCCATATTTTACACCAATTGTTCGAAGCAAACATTCGTAATCGGACATGTATGCCAACACACACACACACACACACACACACACACGCACGCACATACACACACTCACACACACGCGCGCTTTGCTTCACAAACTTGAGGGCATGCTGGTTTACAGCCACAGTGTAAAGCGAACATTGAAACCGACGTTACCCCGATTCACCTATTTCCGATTCGCCTGTACTCGAAATTTCTGATCCCGATTCACCCTTGTGTCCTAGTTCGCATAACAGTGGCGCAGACAGAGTTAGATAGGTACCCTTAGTCTGACCGGCGCGCTGGTCAGACATCTGCTACATCGTAGCCACGAGACCCCTGTCTTAAATCCGTTCATCTTGGTCATTAATTCATAAATCCTGCTAAGTGTGGTCGCTAAACTGAGCAAATGTAGTGTAGTGTTCACAGGCTAGCACGCAGTGACACCACCGTGATGAAATTAAAACTGAATCGGACATCAGACGCCCGTTATATTTTACACAGACCTTTATTTTTTCCTGAAAATTAGTAAGCAGGCAATGACAAAACCACTGGACAATATACACTTTGACGATGTACACAGCAAACCACACGCACATACACGTGTGCACGCACACGCTATTTTCATTTTTTGTCTACGAGGCAGCGTATGTCCATAAGTATAATAAATATTAGGTTGTGGCTAACAGCAGGATATTTTCCTTGACCATGGAAAATCAGTCACAAGTGTGTGTAGACATTGTCAAGTATGTGCGCGTATGTGTGCGAGTGCGTGTGTTGAGTGCGTGTGTGTGCGCGTGTGTGTTCAAGCGCCCACTCATGTTTCCCTGTACGTTTGTTGAATTGTGCGCGTGTTTTTGTGCACGAGAGTTTGCAGCTATGTTAACCGAAACAGGACAGAGACAGTGACAACGATACATATATTTTCTGCACTGTTGCTCAAATGACGTTTCTCTAACATTCGATCGATTAACGTTTACTTTTTTTGTCCCCATTTGATCCAAGGAAGACAGTAACTCTTCCAGAATACGATATTTGATTTCACTAGCTGAAACAGTTTGGTACCTTGCCCAGTCAGGTCTGTTGCGCTGGACGGTGCTGCAGTAGTCTTTTCCCCCTCGTCTGGAACTGGTTCCCGAAGAGCAGCCAGCCTCTGTGACCTGCCACAAAGCATTCTTGAGATTAAGTTCTGGCGAAGAAGCAGTCGCCGACAAAGAAACAAATACTGAGAGAAGAAGATCATTCTAAAGCCTACGAAAGATGACGTTAAGACACGAGAAAAAAACACCACTTCACCCAATGCCCATGACAGGACACTAACCCATGACAGGACACTAAGCCATGACAGGACACTAAGCACGACAGAACGAGAACACAGTGTATAAAAGGACAGCGACCCCTTTCACGATGAAGGGACTAAATCCTGTGAAAAATCCCAGGACATTAAACTGTATGAAAGGAAAACACCGGACACCATGAAAGAACTCATAACCCCGTGGAAGAGGACACTATCCCTATGAAAAGGGGGACGCTAAATCCTAGGAAAGGACACTAAATCCTAGGAAAGGGCACTAAATCCTATAAAAGAGGACACTAACCCTATGAAAGGAACACAGTAAATCCTATGAAAGAGGACACTACTACCCTATGAAAGAGGACACTAAATCCTAGGAGAGAGGACACTAAATCCAATGAAAGAGGACACTAACCCTATGGAAGAGGACACTAAATCCAATGAAAGAGGACACTAACTCTATGAAAGAGGACACTAACTCTATGAAAGAGGACACTAACTCTATGAAAGGACACTAATCCTATGAAAGAGAACATTAACCCTATGAAATGACAAAACTGAAAGGAGACAAAATCTAGAAAAGGTGTACCTAGACACTAAAAAAAAAAAAAAACTCTTTGAAAAGAGGACACTAAACCCTTCAAAAGAAAACGCCAGACCTTGCGAAAAGATTAAATTAATAAACTCTGTGAACGAGGTCTACTAAAACCTATGGAAAGAGGATACTTATCTCTGGACAGAAGGGTATCAACATCAATGAAAGAACTTGTATGCCGATTCTGATAACCGTGTCAGACTTTCGGTGGATTAGAAGACACTCGGGTCAGGAGGTACCAGGTGCGCACAAGGAAACTTTTCAAGAAGAGGATCAAAGATTCCCTTCAGCGACTCTAGCTTGGCCCCTGAGGAATCTGGTAACATGCGTCCATGTTCCAGACCCCCGAATCATGAGGCCCGCTACAGAGACTGGAGGCAACCTTTCAAGCCGCTCCGAAAGCATTTCCTCTGGTACCTCCTGTGTTGTGTCCTTATTCCACAGAACACTGACATAAGATACCGGAGCAGCTATGCTGATTATGGCAAAGGACAATACATTCTGGACAAGTAGAAGGGAAATATGGCAAAGGTCAATACATTCTGGAAAAGTAAAAGGGAATATGGCAAAGGTCAGTATTTTCTGGAAAAGTAAGGGAAATATGCCAAAGGACAATATATTCTGGAAAAGTAAAAGGGAAATATGGCAAAGAACAACATATTCTGGAAAAGTAAAAGGGAAATATGACAAAGAACAACATATTCTGGAAAAGTAGAAGGGAAATATGGTAAAGGACAATATATTCTGGAAAAGTAAAAGGGAATATGGCAGAACAATATATTCTGGAAAAGTAAAAGGGAAATATGGCAAAGGACAATATATTCTGGAAAAGTAAAAGGGAAATATGGCAAAGGACAATATATTCTGGAAAAGTAGAAGGGAAATATGGCAAAACAATATATTCTGGAAAAGTAAAAGGGAAATATGGCAAAGGACAGTATATTCTGGAAAAGTAGAAGGAAATATGGCAAAGGACAATATATTCTGGAAAAGTGAAAGGGGAAATATGGCAAAGGACAATATATTTCTGGAAAAGTTGAAGGAAAGTCCTTGGAAAGAGGAAGACAAATACTGGGAATGAAGACACTCAGGACCGAAAAAGAAAAAAAAAAAAAACACCTGCGAATTAAAGATCGTCTAAACTAGGAATAAAAGTCATTATATCCCGTGTATGAAGAAAACATCCGAGAAAACACACACACACACACATTCTCTGAAAGAAGACACGTTTGTTTTTTGTTTGTTTTTACAGGAGAGCATGAAGACTCTTCACCTACGACAGATCGCATACCTATGAGACGAGGAATACTATTATAGTGGAAGAAGTACAGGAGGAGGAAGAAGACGAGAGAGAAGCAGCAGCAGAGACAGAACAACGACAACGCCTCTACTGCCCTGGCAGTCAGCTGCGTTCCCTGGATTGACGTGACCCCATCTCCCTTTTCCCTGGCTGTTGAACATTTCCGTTGTCGGCGACCACCGACGCAGCGGTTCCTTGCCCCTGTTAACGTGAACATCGATACTTTAAGCATTGCATTCGCTGCGTTTAACGTCGTGTTTTTGGGAACGTTCTATTGTCATCTTACAAAAGTTTGATTCACACGATGTAATGTAGAAGCGCGTTTAATCCACCCTCCTAGCCACAACACGAAGTGGTACGGTAATGCATACTTTCCGTATTTCCAAATTTGGATTTCTGTCCAAAAATCAAAGATAATTTGTGAACTTAATTTTTCAATTGGGGTTTAGCCAGTTTAGTAACTGGGCCAAACACTTCAGCGCTTAAATCCAAACGTCAATGCGTTGTACAAAGACTAGTCATTATCACTGTATTATCTAGCAGAGCGGTCACGTCTTGGTGCGTTCTGACCACACCGACTGTTCTGACCACATCTACTACTGTTCTCGGACCACACCGACTGTGAGCCGAGTTCGTCAACCAGCACTTCCCCAGCAGTGGTCGGTATGTCCGGCTCTCATGTGGTGACCTAGTTCCAGTTTTCTCTCCATAACCATGCCACAGTGAGTTCGTGTTAAAAGTCGTCCTCATCGACAAGTTCGTGAAGACTTAACGCTAGACGAACGCGGTAGTGCTCTCCCGACGGTGACCCCTTGCTCACACCGATTCCGCGGCAAGGCAGTTTACGTCATGAGTTCGGGGCTTGTTACGTTATCATCGTGAGCATTTTGGATCAGAAATTGCATATCTGAACACAAGCAGTAATCAGTAGTAGTGTCGCCTTAAGCATGTTGTTTCATAACAAAACCGATATTAAGTAGCAATATTTTCGTAAATATGAAATACGTTTGCAGGCACTGGAAGAAAGAGAATGATTTACAAAGTGAATGAGAGAAGGAGGGAGATGTTGACGGAAGAAGGAAGGAGCAGAAAGAGAGGGAAAGAGAGAGGAAGGGGGGGGGGGGGGGGGGGGGACTGGGGAAAAGGGTAGGGGGAACTGGCCTGGAAGGAGGGCACAAGGGGCGGGCCGGGAGGGAGGAAAACCCAGGAGAGTCGGAAAGGGTTGGAGCAGAGAGGGAGATACTGGAAATAAGAGAGAGAGAGAGAGAGAGAGAGAGAGAGAGAGAGAGAGAGAGAGAGAGAGAGAGAGAGAGAGAGAGCGAGAGAGAGTCAGGCCTTCTGCCCATGTCAAGGGAAGGGGGCCCAAAGGAAATCATGCCAGGATGCTACACTGAAAATGAATATGATTAACATCCATGTTTAATTGTAGGCGAAATGGCAAGATTAGAGTGAGAGAAAGAAAGAGATGGAGGGGGAGGGAGACGGGAGGGAGGCCAGGGGAGGGGGAGAGGTAGGGGTCCACAAGTGGTGTCGAGTATATATCAAGCGTTTTTGTTTTGCAACGACACCATGAGAAATATTTTTCTCTGCAAACAATATCCCTGTCTAAGACAAGAATTTCCACGAAAGATAGTTTTAAGACAAATGCATACCTGACCAGTACAGTTCATGACCTCAGTGAAGTAACATAAACACAACATACAACGATACCATTCGAACTGTTGAAAATGTCCAGGTTTAAGATCACACATTTTCCTTTAAGACATATTAGTTTAACGTCATGCTGAAACAGTCCACTGTGGTCCCACCAGGAATAACATAGATGTATGTTAACTGACCTATGTAAACGAAAACACACACCCGGCCACACGATGAATTCTGATATGCTACATAATTTTCAGTTTCTATGCTCATATTAAGAGAGAAAGAGAGTGGGGGGAAAAAAAAGAGGGGGGGGGGGGGGGGGCGAGCGAGAGAGAGAGAGAGAGAGACTGAACGAAAGAGGAAGAAAATGGGGGAAGGGGGAGGAGAGGGACTGAACGAAAGAGTTAGAAAATGGGGGATTGGGGAGGGAGAGAGAGAGACAGAGAGAGCGAGAGAGAGAGAGAGAGAGAGAGGGGGTGGGTGGGTGGATGGTGGTTGTTACGGTGGAAGAAAAGGTCAGAATCACACACACACACACACACACACACACACACACACACACACAGTTCACTCCGATGTGGGTTCCAACATACAGGAGAACCGTGATCTGACTTCTATGCAGTTTAAAAGGAATTATCTCTGCATTGAAAATAGTCTTCAGGATCAGGGTCAGGATCAGGAGCGTTGTATCAAAAACAACTTAACCTATTTAGGTTTGTACGCCCCTTCTCTATGTATATATGTGTATAGTCTTGGTAGGAAACATATGCATAAAAAATTAGTTGATGAAAAATGTGATAGAGTGGAATGAAATGAAAGGGGGTGGGGGTGGGTGTGAAGGGCTGGAGGAGGTAAAGGGGAGGGAGGGAGGAGCCCAAGGAAGGGGAGACTCAAAGTGTTAAGGTCAAGTGGAAATAACGTCTTTATACATCCAAAAAACTGTTTCTCTTTTGAGTCTTAAAATAAGCTTTTGATTCCGTACTCTTTTTAACACAATGCATTGCATGTCTGTCAGAGAATGGTCATTTTGGTTAAAATGTTGGGTAACCAAAGTACCAGTTTTTTTTCTTTTTTTCTTTTTGCATTAAAATTCTGGTGATAAAATCTAGTTTTCAGAGAAATTTTGGTTTCTCCCACCTACAGAGCATGTTGGCATTTGTTACAGAATAAAAGGTACATAACATTGCTGCTCTCGCAGTCCAACCTGTCTCGGACGGTCAATTTTTGTCCTGTTCTGGAACTGCTAAAAAATTTGCTTTGCATCAAGTGTTCTAAACATATTACACTTTTTTTTTTTCTGGCATTTAAAACACTTTGTGGACTGCAGATGAGAGTGGGAGGGCAGAGAGCATTGAAATAATTATCTTTAAGTGATTTGCAGTTCCTCCTCCCTGCCCTGCAATCAGTTGTACTGGAACAGAGCCTTTTGCGTTTTAGGACTGTCGTGATCAACGTGTAATTATTCTTTTAGCCAGGTTCTCATTGGCAGTTTGCTTTGAAGATGTCTGGGGATGTCTTCCGCTTTCTGCTTTGCCCTTTTGACAGAGGGCGTAACCACAGTGTAAAAAAAGTGATGGATCAAGTCTTCACTGTTAGCTTTAAAATCTGCTACTTAAATGTTTGTAGGAGGTGGGACACAGTACGGGTAAAACTTGGGGCACTGGGGGGGTCAGAAGACGGAGGGGGGGCAGGGGGCGGGGAAACTGGGAAAAATGGTTTTCTAAACCCGTCCTCTGGAGTAAAGACGAGCGAGTTTAATGGAATGGAACTGGGCAGATGATAGGGATAACCCTTCTAACCCCTCCCCCTGATCTGCATGAGAATTCTGACTGTAACACCGAAAAAGAAATGGAGTTTAACTTTGTAAATAGAAATCTAAAAAACAAAAAAAAAATTGCTCAACTTTCATAATTAAGTTATTTCCACCTGAAGGTAGTAGTAGTAGTAGTAGTAGTAGTAGTAGTAGCCGAGGGCTGGCTCGAAGCCTTGGCCTTTTGGCCTTTTAACGCCCCATCTCTCTTGCGTTTAGCTTTTCTTTGGAGTCTGAAAAGCATGCTTTATATTCATACCTTGAGCAAATATGCTTGTTGATTTCCTGAAATCAAATTTGGATTTCTGAGTCATTGTCCAGGAAATTCTTGAATTTGAATTGGAGAGCATGGGGTTGAGAGAGAGAGAGAGAGAGAGAGAGAGAGAGAGAGAGGGTGTAAATGGTAGAAGAGCCAGCCGGCCTTCGTGACAAAGAAACTGGACTCCAGTGAGGAAGCCTTTCTTAGAGTTCAACATGGGAGGTTTGCCCAAAACAGAAAAGTGTTACGAACCATGAACGGCTGCATTCTGCAATGTCTACCTCGACCAAATGCAACGAAACACACACACACACACACACACTCAGACACTCACCTGTCCTGCACTGTCCTGTCCTGTCCTGGTCTCTGAACATGGCGACCAAACGCACGACAGAAGACTAAACGTTCAACTGAGAGGAATTTGAACTCAGTAAAACGGCGACACTCATTGGACGGCAGAAAATCGCGCGATACTACAACCCCCCTCCTCCCCCAAGCACTTGCTTCCCGTGCTTGTCGTGCTTCAAAAACAACGTCCACTCTCGGTGAGTTCACTGACCCTCTCTCTCTCTGTGTGTTTTTGCATAACAGTGCATGCGTGTGTGTATGTGAGTACACACACACACACACGCGCACACACACACATATATACATGTGTGTGTGTGTGTGTGTGTGTGTGTGTGTGTGCGCGCGCGCGCGTATGTGTGTTTGTGTGCGCGCGTGTGTGTATGTGTGTGAGTATGCGCGCGCATGCGCGCGAGTGCTCGCGCGCGCGAGTGTATATACATATTCACCTGTGTTTGTTAGGAAAGAAACCAGCCAATAGCGAGTGTGCGCACGCGCCCAAGTGCGTTTTTGTGTGTATTTGCGCCGCGCGCGCGCGTGTGTATGTGTGTGTGTGCGTGCGTGCATGTGTGCGTATGTGTGTGCAACTGTTCACGTGCGCGCGCGCACGTGTGTGTGTGTGTACCCGCACATGCGTGCTTGTAAACATCTATTAGCACTGGCACACACACACACACACGCGCGCGCGCGCGCGCGCGCACACACACACACACACACACACACACACACACACACACACACATCCCAGACAATACCGAACCAACGAAAAAAAAATCCTGTTCATATCTGAGAGATTGGCACTCGACCCCTTTAGGGGCACGTGGACAAAACTCGTGGCTGAACTAACTGCGGCAAGATGTCCTTGTTCCCCCCCAAGCCTTTAAGGTCAACATTAGTCTTGTTCGTATCGAAGTTGATTGTTATCTGAAATACGCTGAATTAAGACACCAGATCGATTCGGATATTCATCTCTCCCTTACCTAGGAATCGTTCAGTTCTGTCCATCTTACGATCGAAAGGAAGATGTCAGCTTGATATTCCTCCATATCGACAGATTTTCCCAGATCAATTCACCCCCATGCTCGATACTCTCCCTGAGCAATACTCCTCCCCCCCCCCCCCCCACACACACACACACACACACTGCCCGATATTCCCTCTGCTTACCAAAAGCATGTGTGTCTATGTGTGAATGCGCGCTGTGGGGTACGGAAAAGATTTCCTTTCGTTTCCCTGCCCCCAAAAAGTCTGGTTTATTTTTTTCGTGAGGACTCTAGAAAAAACAAACAAACAAAAAACGTTTATGTCACAAACATGACCATGATGTACGGCTGTTTATGACAGTGGACACAGTCTGGTAATGTAGTCTGTCCGTTCCTCTGTCCCTTGCTCCCCTAGCCATTTCTGCCTCGTTTTCCTCTCTTTTTCTCTCAAGCGTACTCGGAACTTTGGACAAGTGATAAAATCCCGCCTTCCTCACCCCTTTATGCACACACACACACACACACACACAAGAAACTAATCACTCACTCCTGTTCAATAGTTCCGACTTCTGCAACAAAACTGAAGCATCTGCAAATAACGTCCTGATTTCTGCTGCATGGGAAACGGCTGAAATGAAAAACTAAAGCATTCGACGAAGCAGAGAAATCATCCGACTCTGATTACATACACAGAGACATTTGGGACAGCACGCCATTCGCCTCGACGAGACCACAGAGCGAAATCTCCATACGCTACACCAACGGCAGGTCAACGGCGCATGAGCAGAGAAGTCACGTGTCACGTTAGCAAAAAAAAAAACCACCAAAAAAAAAAAAAACAAAAACAAAAAAAACCTACCCGTCCCGCGTGTGTACGTGTTTCCAAACTGAAGAACGATAGGATCTGAAGACATCAACGAGATCCTAAAACACTTCTTTTGAATTACTGCTGTATTAAATGTCAGAAATACTTGACCTGCCGTTTGTGTAAAGAATTCAGATTACTAGTCAAACTATGACAAAAAAAAAAAAAAAAAAAAAAAAAAAAAAAAAAAAAAAAAAAATCCCACCTCTCTGAGGATCCGGCACTTCTATGTCATTCAAAGCTGCAAAGTTTTTAGTTTCGTTGTCTTTTTTTTTTGTTTTTTTTTTTTTTTTTTTTTTGCATTTGTTAATCAACTAAAGTTTCGGATACATGGTGACAGCAGAAATAGAGAGGAGATAGGTGTACGTCATGACATCGCTGTGATGACGTGAAACGACGTGTGTTTTGCTCCCTCTGCCCACTTGTTCATCTTTTTAACAAATGTCTTCACCGGATTTCAAACGTTTCTCCGAAAAGTACGATCAACGATGTTCTCTCTTGTTTCTCTGTCCCTGTCTCTCTCTGCCTTCCGTCTGTCTGTCTGTCTGTCCGTGTGTCTGTCTGTCTGTCTGTCTATTTGTCTGTATATATCTCTCTCTCTCTCTGTGCATGTGTGCGTGCGTACGTGCGTGTGCGCACTTTTGTGTGTGTAAAAACCGGTGGGCCAGTTTATGTATGTGTGTATGTATGTACGTATGTCTGTCTGTCTCTGTCTGTCTGTACATGCATATATCTAGATATGTATGTAGGTTTGTATGTATGTATGCATCCAGTGTCTGCCGATGCAAGACGCCTTGACTCTAAATGCGGGCTAAAGAGTGTGTCTGCTATTTTGATTCTTCTCTCCCCCCCCCCCCCCCCCCCCCCCCCCGCTTTGAAACCTCTGTCACAATCATATCGGTATCGGTCTTAACTGCTTTGCCCCGGTTGCAAAGTGAGAGAAAACATGGACAAACGAGTCACAAGACAAAACACAACGCGTTTCGACCTCTTAGCGAGTCTTCTTCAGGTGAAACAAAAACGAATGAAATAACGAAAATGCTAAAGTGCATTTTCGTTATTTTATTCGTTTTTGTTTCACCTGAAGAAGACCTATGAGGTCGAAACGCGTTGTGTTTTGTCTTGTGACTCGTTTGTCCACGTTTTTCTGGGCGGTTCGCTGACATTTATTTAGATTTGCTTTGCCCCGATTTTCAAAGTGATCCTTGTTTGTATCTGATTCTGCTTGATTATATTAAAAGATGAACTGGATGTCACATCGTCAGAACCGTCTCTATTAAGTCTTTGATGACCTGTGATCCTGTTTTCAGCCAGTGTGATTACTTCAGCTGTCTGAGGTTTAGAATTCCTGCCATGACAAGTGGCGTTCCGCTGTAGTTACCACGACTTGTGTGAGGTCAGCATTGATTATTTATTATTATGTTCAGGAAACGCCATTCGTGTGTAACTGTTTTTTTGGGAACACAATTAATGATGAAGTTAACAACAACCGTATGTGTCCTGCATGGAATCTCCGATCGACCGAATCGCTTGTTGTGTTCGGTTCACACGTTCACATCAGTACCGTTATGCTTTTTGTAAAAGAAAAAAAAACATTTCTTGTATAAGTGTAAGATAAAATGGCTTTCCCCTGGCATCATTTTAAAGAAAAACGCGATGCATATTTAAGTGTGTCTGACAGATTTTTTTTCTTGCCAAGTGGCTGGTTCACCAACCTTTGTTCTCAGTCAGTCAACTTCACTCGATTTTTTTCTCCTGCCCGTCATGTATGCAAGATCTGATTGAAACATTTTTTTTTTTTTTTTTTTTTTTTTTTTTGGGGGGGGGGGGGGGGGGGGGGCTTGTGATGGACGGTGGTGGGGGGGGGGGGGGGGGGGGGGGGGGGGGGCTGCGGAGTGTTGGTGGGGTTGGAGCGCTTTAATCATTCACTCATGTTCTGCAAGATAGGGGTATTGCATTGTTGAGGGGGGTTGTATCCCTTCAACCGACTTCAACACATTTGCAATGAATATGGAAAAGTTAAAACGATTCTCTCTCTCTCTCTCTCTCTCTCTCTCTCTCTCTCTCTCTCTCTCTCTCTCTTTTTTATCTATCCACATATCTATTGTCTATATTTCGAAATGGCGGGTGAGCGAGATGGGGTGGGGGTGGGTAGGCGCGCGCGCGCATGTGTGTGTGTGTGTGTGTGTGTGTGTGTGTGTGTGTGTGTGTGTGCGCGCGTGCGTGCACACGTGTGACCTACTTTCTTACGTTCAAAAATTCAATAGAGGAGATGGCATTTCACATACACACACATCCCCCCCCCCCCCCACACACAGCCTTTAACTTTTAAATCCCAAACCATATAGTATCCCAATCACCCACCCACCCACCCCAAAAAAAAAAAAAAAAAAAGAAAAAAGAAAAAAAAGCGAATTTCCGCACGCAAATCAGACGGGCCATTTATGCGTGGTTAGGAAGGGAAAACCGATGACTGGTCATCGATACTGACGGGGTTTGTCTGGTCTGGCAGCGGGGCCAGATGAGTCCTGTCCGGAATCCTACCGTCATAAGTCGGCATTATCCAGACCTCTGGCGGGCACTGAATCCACAAACAATGTGTTAACAGCGGACTCATCGCAGGGCAAAAGCAGCCGAAATCAGGCACATATGCATTTTCATGAAACATTACCGTCGAAAGGAGAATGGATAGGGGTGGGGTGTGGGGGATGATGGGGGGGATATGGAAACAGGCCGGGAAGTAAAAAAGGTTCATTATTAAATCGTAGTACCCTCCATTGGTTCTGGCGGCTAAGCTGGCTGCACGCGCAATCAAACGGCGTTTCAGCTGCGTCCAGGCTATGAATGCCAAGCAGCCAGTATCATGAGATAGGTCATAAAGGGAGTGTGTGAGAGGACGGACCTATGCACAGGGCATTTGCGTGATGGGAAGGAACCAACGATCGGTCAACGATGTAAAAAAAAAAAAAAAAAAAAAAAAAAAAAAAAAAAAAAAAAAAAAAAAAAAAAAAAAAAAAAAGAAAAGAAAAAGACCACCAACACCAACAACACGAAAATAAATGGAAGCATCAATTACCTCAAATCCAAGTGTTGTTTGTGACAGACGTAAAGATGACAAGATCACGCATCACCCGTGCGCGTGCACACACACACACACACACACACACACACACACACACACACACACACACGCCTACCTACCGACCCACCCCCCACCCCACACACCCACCATTTCGACATATAGACAATAGAAATGTGGACAGATAAATACAGAGAGACTCATTGATATTTTAATGTCAATAGCATTCAGCCATCATGACATGGGGGGTATTCTCTCCCTTGAAAAAGATCTAAGACATGTATAGCGACTAACTTTACACAACTATAAACATTGTATATATGTAGGTACAGTTTCACGTCAATTTCAAACCTGCCCATCTTGACAAATACAAAGAATACATACAAAGAATAAATACAGAGAGAGAGAGAGAGAGAGAGAGAGAGAGAGAGAGAGAGAGAGAGAGAGAGAGAGGATCGGTTAACTGCATGATACTGTCTCCAACTTCTGGTAGTCATTTTATGGTGCCAAAAGTTCCACGAGTCATGACATGGTGTCAGTCATCTGCATATCACAAAATGGCGTCAGTCATCTGTAGTGTCAGCCTTTCAAAGTTCATGAAACTGTATCAGCACTCGAGCAAGCACGTACGCACGCGCACACACACACACACACACACACACACACACACACACACACACACACTCGTCTGCCTCTACACTCTTCGAAACACGGGCACACACATACTCACTCACTCATACCTTCAGCTCTACTTCTTCACTCCGGGAGTAGTCACTGGGACGTCGCCCAGAAGAACAGCTCACCAGACTCCTCCTGTTCTGTTGGTTGTGGACCAAGACCCGAGTCTCTGCGCATGTTTCACCATGGCCATCTTGTGTTGTCAGTCCATCGCTTTCTCCGTCTTGCTCCCTGTCTTCATCCTCCGACAGACTCTCAGAGAACTGTTTCAGCAAAGCCATAGGATCTCATTACATGGACATACCAACGCAGTTTTTTCTTTGGTTTGTTCTTTTCACCTGATGTCAGTAAATCCTCATAAGGTCCGTTGTCCTGCTTGATGTTTCGGACTCATTCGTTGACTTGTGATACGACAAACCATCAGACGGCTGGAAATGCTCATGAATGGCCTGCTGTGAATAGCGAGTTAATGTCAACCTTTCGTGAGTCATGCTACTGTCTCCAACTTCTGTTAGTCATTTCATGGTGCCAAAAGTTCGGCCAGTCATGACACGGTGTCGGTCATCTGCATATCACGATATGGTTCAATTTTCTCTATGTCATGATATAGTGTAAATCTTGTGTATGTCACAAAATGGCGTCAATCATCTGTATGTCATGTATGGTGTCAAACATATGTATGTCATGTCATGATGTGGTGTCAATCACCTGCATGATATGATGTGGTGTCAGTCTTCTGTATGTGTTACGGTTACAATCATCTGCATGTCATGATATGGTGTCAGTTTTCTGTATATCACGACGCGGTGTCAATCTTCTATGAGTCAAGATATGGTGCCAGTCCTCTGTGAATCATGATATAGTGTCAATCTTGTGCGAGTCATGGTTTTGGTGTCAATTTTCTTGGCGTCATTACACGATCTCAATCTGCTGTGAGTCATGATATACCGTCAGCCTTCTGCGAGTTATGAAGTGGTACCAGCCTTTCTCGACTCATGAAATGAAGTCAGACTTTCTCGATTTGTAAGACTATGCCAGCCTTTCCCGGTTCACGAAACTGTATCCGCCTTTCAAGACAATGCCAGCCTTCTCGATGCATGAGAAAATGTCAGCCTTTCTCAATTCACTGAGTCAGATTTATGAGTGATGTCAGCCTTTCTCAATTCAACTGAGTCAGATTTATGAGTGATGTCAGCCTTTCTTGCTTCATAAGACTGTGTCAGCCTTATTGGATTCCTGAGATAATGTCAGCCTTTCTCGATTCCTGAGATGATGTTAGCCTTTCTCGATTCCTGAGACAATGTTAGCCTTTCTCGGTTCCTGAGATAATATTAACCTTTCTCGATTTATAAAATCTGTCAGCCTTTCTCGATTCATAAAGGTATGTCAGCAGTCTTTCTCGATTCACCAAAATATGTCAGCTGTCTCGATTCCTGAGATGGTGTCAGCCTTTCTCGATTCCTGAGATGATGTCAGCCTTTCTCGATTCCTGAGATAATGTCAGCCATTCTCGATTCCTGAGATGATGTCAGCCTTTCTCGATTCCTGAGATGATGTCAACCTTTCGCGATTTCTCAGATGATGTCAACCTTTCTTGATTCATAAAAATATGTCAGCCTTTTTCGATTCATAAAAAAACATGTCAGCCTTTCTTTTAATTCGTGAGTTGGTTTCAGCCTTTGTCGATTCAGGAGATGACGTCATTATTTCTTCAGGCGATGGGTTGGTGTCGGTGTGGTGGCACCGTGGTGTCAGATTGATGACACAGTATTATCTCCCATTCTGCCATGGGACAGTGTCAGCTTCCTGTCAACCAGTCCCCCTGTCAGTTACCGGAGGCGTTAACCTGCCTCACAAAATGAAACAGTGTCAGCCACGTTTATAAACGACGACGACCAGCGCCACCACCTGAATCACAATGGATAGGTTGACACGGGAGATGAACCAAATCATGCAGTCACCTCTCCTAATTACTGTGGTGCCATTTGCCCCAGCAACCTGAGAGAGAGAGAGAGAGAGAGAGAGGGAGGGGGAGGGAGGGAGGGAGGAGAGGGAGAGACAGAGACAGACAGAGAGACAAAGAGACAGAGAAAGACAGAGAGGTACAGTCGAGATAGAAGTGACTGGGTTCCCCCACGCCCCTCCCCCGCAATCTAAATGCAAAAATACCACTCAGGAAAATCACCTTGGTCTTGAATTAATGCTTCAAAATACTAGGACCACCAGCACCTGCACCCGGCACTCAAGCAAGCACGCACGCAGGCACACGCACGCACGCAAACACATGTATATACGCATATATGTATGCACGCACGATGCACGCACACATACAATCTATAAGAGCGCAAAGATGCATGAAGAAACAAAGGTTGCATGTGTATGCTCAAGTGCGTACACATTCATATGGACACACACACAAGAAGACACACACGCATGAACACACACAAGGGTTACATGTGGACACACACACACACACACACACACACACACACACACACACACACACACACACACACATGCATGCAGCAGAGAGAGAGAGAGAGAGAGAGAGAGAGAGAGAGAGAGAGAGAGAGAGAGAGAGAGAGATACCTACTGCTGTCAGTGAAGAATCCAATGTTTATAGTTTAACCTTGCCCCTTTCATGCTGCCTCCCCTCCCCTGCTTCTGCGGATTTGGTTTTAATGTAAAAGAGAACATACAGCGTTTGGGGCCTCATCTGTAACTCTGGACTAGGCCCTGAACTGTTTACGTCACATTATTTGGGTTCGAAAACCACCCGTGACCCTAAGGAGGGAAAGTGTTCCTCATTTTAATCTGTCTGCTTGGAACCACCTAGCATTTATCTTGACAGGCATACGAAAGGAAAGAAGGCGGATCAACGTTCAGACGTAACAGACAATCTGAGAACAATCTAACTGTGTCTGTTGTGTCTTTAAGTTCAGACATAACAGACAGTCTGAGAACAATCTAACTGTCTATCGTGTCTTTAAGTTCAGACATAACAGACAGTCTGAGAACAATCTAACTGTGTCTGTCGTGTCTTTAAGTTCAGAGACATAACAGACAGTCTGAGAACAATCTAACTGTCTCTACGTGTCTTTAAGTTCAGACATAACAGACAGTCTGAGAACAATCTAACTGTGTCTATCGTGTCTTTAAGTTCAGACATAACAGACAATCTGAGAACAATCTAACTGTGTCTACCGTGTCTTTAAGTTCAGACATACAGACAATCTGAGAACAATCTAACTGTGTCTATCGTGTCTTTAAGCAAGGCCTCAGCGCATTAATAAACTTTTTGGTGTCCAAATAGTGTTGTCGTACGCTGCTTCCACAGATGAAAACAAAGCGAAAAAAGACCACTGAATTTAAGCTGGTTGGCATGCGGCAAATGAATAAAATGACACAGACTTAAAGATAAAGCAGAAGCAAGAAATAGTATTTTAGGTTACGACGACGACCCTGTCAACAAAGACGGCGTCTACTTTCCATTGCTCTACAACGTCTAAGCAGCACGCCCTTCTTCTTCAAGGCTGCCTGCCGTAATATGATGCCAGTTATCATTCACTGAGTACCTTTCTTGTGGCTCTCACAGCAGTCGTTGGGTGGCGCTCATCACCATGTAAAATTTCAGCGAATTACGTAGTCGACATGAACACTGACGTTTTGACACAACAAAGACAGAGAAGACAACCAAACCGTAGTTTACAAATCTAGTTGTTAACTCAGCTGTTTTTGCTTTCAGATTTGTTTCATTTTCAGTACAAACAAAACGCATGTCGGCTTTCTATTGGACAGAACAAGCAGAAACCCAGACAAGCGTGATCACAGTCACATTACAGATTAAAGGAAATGTTAGTCTCATATGTTGTCCCAGGGTTTAGGGAGACCGACAGAAGACAGTATGAATATTAAAATTAAAAGAATGTTTTTTTTTTTCATTATACATTCTTTCTTTCTCCTCCCTATTCCTTAAACATTTTACTTTATTAAGCATCAAATTAAGAAAATTGAATAATGTGCATTCATGGAGGAAAAAAGAAAGAGAAAAACATATGGAAGAACAATCAAAGCAAAAAGTGAACAAGGATTTCATTGTAAAACAGACCTTCCCCGTTCAGCTTTTAAACGTTTTGTTTGATCAAAAATCTTTAAGTTCTGAGTTTCTTTTTGTATGATTAAAGTTTGGATTTGTATTGGTTTTGCTAAATGTACAATTATTTTCGTTGCACTCCAAACTGTTCCATCGGCTTGAGTAAGTAAACTTGGAGGAGAAAAGATTAATGGAACGTTTGTTGTATGGATGTCTCCTGGTCAGATTTCTTTAGAAATGCATGGAACTGAAAGCTAGCGATGATGTACACAAACCATTTACACTTTCTTCGAAGAAATTCACTTAAAGCTATGCAGAAGCTCGGACCTTTATAACAGAGTGTGATTTGATAAAGAGGTTTTTACTAGTGGGGAAAATGTGCAATGGTAAAAATTAGAAAAAGAAATCAATCATTGCTTTGGAGATCGTGTTCGATAAAAAAAAAAAAAAAAAAAAGCGAGACATCGTAGATTATTTTGAGCGCGAAAGCAGCGTTTTCTTCCCCCATGCATGTACTTTGCATTACCTAACTGATGGGCTTTAAGTCTTCACCTTAGCACTGTTTTCTTCTATGCATGTACTTAACCTCGAACTGATAAGCCGGGGTTTAAAAGTCTTTGATTTTGCTTTCGCAAAAGACTTTACGCGTGAACCAGCTACTCATCTATTCTTCACTCACCTTACGCCTCTGCTGAACTTGACGAAAGATGCTTGTGTATTAGAGTCTGAGCTGGTAATCTGTGTCTGTCATTTGCATTGTTTTTATGACTGCACACGAATATAAGCGCACAAATGCACATTGATCTTCGCGCAACAATTACGCAAACACACGGGCGCGTGCTCGGTCACACACACACACACACACACACACACACACACACACACACACACACACAGAGGCGCGCGCGCGCGCGCGCGCGCGCAAGCACGCACACACACACACACACACACACAAACACACACGAACGCATGAGCGAGCAATCATAAGTGTGCATACTGTACGCACGAGTTCGTGCACTTTCTTTCTGAAGGAAAAGTTGATAGCTAGAGCTTGAAGGAAAACAGCTGGGTAGTATCATGGTATGACAGAGGACACCAGTGAGAACACGAATAACAACCGTTTTCTGTGAAAACGTCCTTTCTTGAAATATGTCCATGAGAAATAAATGCTGATGGTAGTGGGCTTTTTTTTCATTTCGAACCAAGATAAAAGCCGCCGTGGCGAAGTGGTTAGCGTCGCGGACTCCCGGCTGGGAGGTCGTGGGTTCGAATCCCATCAGAAGTCATGACTCAGTTGGGAAGACTGGGACCACACAGTCGAGTTTCATCCACTAAATGGATGCGTTTCTGAGAGTGTTGCTCAAATTTCCTGACCAACACTGCAGGTGTCTGTATCTCTCGGGCCTGTTGACGCCGGGATATATTATGAAAGGAAGCGTAGAGTACAGCCCTGTCATGTAGTCTCAGACCGAAAATGGAAATCCGTAGCATCATCATAATCATCCTCATTCTCATCGATCAGCATAAAAAAAAAAATCTCAAATTCTGTGGCCCTTCATGCCCTGCTCTCATGGTGACCTCAATTTCGATGTCCTCTCCACGTCTGTGGCCTTGGTTTGGTTCCGTCGGGGTCACCGGTATCGGCGAGTCCATGGAGGCTGTCGTTGGACGGACGTGGTGGCGCCCTCCGGAGGGAGAGCTCACTCACGCCGGCTCCGCGACTAAGCAATTATTGTCGTCAGTAGGGGGCTTAGTAGGTGGTGTCCTGCGTATGTTAGATCAGAACAGGCGCCACTGAACACCACTGAAGTGACTCGGCGGCAGTGCAGTGTCTCCCTCCGGTGGTTTGCCTCTTGACGACTTGACATTGACTGCTCCCTGTGGATTGCCTGTGCCGGGGCTGCGGCGGGGCCGACTGGGCTGTGGCTGTGGAGGGGGGGTCGGAATGAGCGGCGTGGGTGCACTGCCTCTGAGGTGGCGCAGAGGTGGGACAAGAAGACAAAGAAGAAGAAGAAGAAGAAGAAGAAGAAGGAAACATACAGACAAACATTGCAAGAGATGCTTTTTTTTTTTTAACCTTGATATACTTTCTTCCTACTTTCTATGTCCTTTACAGTTGCTTGCTCGCTGGCTTTGTTCTAGTTTCCGGAATTAAAAAAAAAAACAAACCATTTTATATCAAATAACTGGAAAGCTGACATGTGCGCAAAAAGAACACAATGCGCAGACAGACGTGACAGCAGCATTTCTCTCCACATTTTTATTATTTTTTTTTTAGGGAAAAAAGTCCTCCAGGCGACACACATAAAAAAACGATAATAATGATAATAAATGTTGACATGAAGGGCCAGACGTCCCCCCCCCCCCCCCCAAAAAAAAAAAAAAAAAAAAAAAAGGAATCATTTTTGTCGACTATCTACGTTCAGCTTCCCTCCTCTCATGAATATGGAAAAAAAGTCTTATGATTGACAGATGAAGCGCTAGGAATTTTACTACTGCATACTTGTCACCGCCACCCCTCACACTCTCAAAGAAAACCCACGTGACATTTGTTTCTCTTTTTTTTTTTCTATCCCTTTTTTTTCAGTTGCATTTTTAAATAATGCCCCCCCCCCCCCTCCACCAACACACACACACACACACACACACACACACACACACATACTGGCAGGAAAAAAAAAGAAAGAAAGAAAAACACGATCAGACAGACTTACATAATATAGACATACAGACAGACAGGCAGACAGACACACACACACATACTGGCAAGAACAAACAATGAAAAAAATCACAAAGATACACTAAGACACGGACAGACAGACTGACACTGGCAAGAAAAAAAAGAGAAAAATAAATTACAAAGACAGACGAACAGACAGACACACACGGAAAATTTTATGTCCTACTTGTCGAACAGCGCATTACAAACAAATAAACCAGAGACGCATTCAGTCTGCAACCATATGGATCTTGCAGCCTTTTCCTTCTTTTCCTACTTTGTATAACCCTTCACACACATTTATCTCCCTTTTCTTCCTCTAAACTACCGATTCCTACTTCTCCAATCGTCCGCGTCTTGTACATGCCTCTTTAAATAGGCCTACTTCTATCTAGTCTTTGCAAATTTGTTCTTATCTTGTCTTACCTTTAATTGATATTATATCTCTGTTTCATCCCTACCGTTTTTCCAACGTTTACTTACCCTTTCCAACCTTGTGTCTGCAATTTCATATCTATTACCCAATTGTCACTCCCTTTTACCTACTTACTATGTATCGTTTGCTAAAGAACATCTGGGCCTCAGGAGAGATCAGAAGGACGATAACATTGCGTATCTTCAACTCAAACGTGAAGTCGGTTCTGCTGTATGGCTGCGAGACTTGGAGAATGAATGACCAAGACAATACAGCGAAAAATTCAGACCTTCATCAACACCTGTCTGAGGCGCATCTTCAAAATCAGATGGGCAGAGAAGATCAACAATGAAGATCTATGGAAGCAAGCAGGACAGGAACCAGTGGCCAAGCAGATTGTGCGGAGGAAGTGGGGCTGGACTGGACACACTCTCAGGAAGCCAGCGTCCAGCACCACACGCCAAGCCCTGACAAGGAACCCGCAGGGGAAAAGGAAGAGAGGCCGACCTCGCTGCAGCTGGAGGCGAGACACTGAGGCAGAGATGAAGAGGCAGGGGACCAACTGGACAGGCATTCAGCGAGCAGCCCCCAGAACCGAGTGCGATGGCGGAGTGTTGTCGACGGCCTGTGCTCACCATCGAGCTTTTGGCCTGAGCGTAATGTACCCTTTCCTTCCGTTCACCTGCCTTTTCCCGGTACGACCATTTCACCTGACCTCCCCCCACCCCCCTACTGTTTACCTACTGCCTTCTCCGACCTTCCACCCATTTCTCCTGCCTTTTCTTACTTCTGAACTATGTTTTGTGTGTTTTCAAAGTCTTCAAACTTCAGTGGCTACCACTGAATTTGACCGCCGGTTCAGAAAAGTGAGCAACTTTTTTTTTTTTTAGCGACACCAATGAAGTACCGTGTTGTACTGCATTGCACTGCATTGTCTTGTGTTGAACTGTATTATTTCATAAATGCAACAGATTTGCCTGTGTGAAACTCGCGCTGTTCTCCTCAGAAGGGTACGTCGCCATACGGTACAGTTCCACACTTTTTTCACTTTTATCCCATCCGCGTATGTAACTTTTACGGGTATGTGATTTTGTGAATTTTCCGACAGAACTTCACTGGGGACAACTCTTTTGTTGCCGTGGACTCTTGTAAGTGCTCAAAATGCGTGCTGTACTCGTTACCTTGGTTTCTCATGCCACCCAAAGGACTTGCGGCGTTCAAATTGTCAAGGGAAGTAAACAGTGTTACAGCCTGCATTTAGTGAGAGTGACCCCGCCGTTTTCCTAGGACAAATGTCGCTGGTGGGCACGACCAAAGCAATTTTGTACCATCAGTCAGCTTGACAGTACCATCAGAGACAGTAAAACACCAATACACGTACAGGCCGACCGGACAGGTTTCTGGGCCGTAGGCGCAAGCCCAAGGCCGAGGAAACCCGATGTATTATTACACGCAACGATCGGCCTGAAGGCGGCTGTACCTCTCAAATCAACACACTCTGGGTGAAACCTCACAGTACATGTGTGTGCATCATGGCGGACAGAACAGTTTTGGATGATCTAGCGATTTTTGTCATTTTAAAAGAAGAAAAAAAAAACCACGCCACACATGTGGTCAATCACACAAGAAAAATGCACTGCTTGCATTCATGAACTACACAGTGTGTGTGTGGGTCAACGACAGTAGGGTACAGACAGAATCGTCAATGATGAAATGCATGTCAAAAAAGAGACAGAAAATTAAAAGAAAAAGAAAAAAGGGTAACTTTTATTAAAATACAAAACAAAACGAGTCCCACGCGAGTCATTTGCCTAATTTTGACGCGCTGATTCCAAATCTGGCATTATTTTTTTACCTACGATGTGATTTTCTATAATTTTGAAATTAGTTCTGTTGTCCTGCCTCGGCACACAACAAAAGAAACCGGATGGCCGGATGTCCAATTCACAAGCAGCGCCTGTGAGTTTGGACGAGAGCGGATCGGATGTTCGCCGGACGTTTTCCTACGGTTTTCTTAATTACACGTTACGATCGGCCTATCGTTCGGGTTGGCGAATCTCGCCCAGCCTGGATGCTGTGGGAGGAAAAAGGATCGCTCAACATGTTGCAGTAACTGTTTGGGTTTGCGCGAAGAGATATAGATCTAGTCATACAAAAGCTCTCCTATGTTGGGAATCAGTTTTGTGACAACTCTCTCGTGATTAAAAAAAAAAAAAAATTGAGGTTGGGTTGACCTGAATTTTCATCTCCGATTCTCAAGTAAGCATTTTCATCCGGATCGGCCGAAATGTTCAAGTTTACAATCATCCTGAAACAAATCTATTAAGATTCAGACAAAGAGACTGCTCACGCTAACACGCAAGCACGCATACACACACGCACACACACGCGCGCGCGCGCGCGCGCGCACACACACACACACACACACACACACACACACAAAGTTTATATCTCGTTTAAAACGGTTCCAATTTCAGTAGGCTTAACAACGTATTTCAGTCAAGCATCAGCACGCATATTCATTGCATCTTGTGTTTCCGCCTAGCAAAAGTATTGTTTAAACTTCAACTGAAAATTCGTCCTTAGTTCGCGCGTAACTCTGCGAACTAGATAGTGGATTGCGATCTTCAGTCAAGAGAGAAACTATATTCGTAATCCATTCTGACTCGTTCAATTAAAGCGGCCTTTACACGCGAGTGTAGGATGATAATGATAATGATAATGAATAGGGTAAAGGCTTGGAAATTGGACCAGCTGCTAAATCGTACTTTTCGCCATGCGTCACAACTATAGGCGTGAGAGGTCAGATTTGACGTTGTGTAGAATTTTGACATCACTTCCGCCCCAAAGAAAGCAAGAATGTCGACGCCAGAGCAGAAAACAAAAAGGTGAGCAATTTTCTTTTTTTTGAGGGTGCTTACGACTATTGGGGTACTTGCTAATCGTTCTTGTTGGTGTCCTATAGTACTTTCTGATTCATAGATCAGTTGAAATTCATCAATATCTGTCAAATGCCAACAACAGCAATGACATTGATTTTGTCTGAAGTGATTTTAAAATGCTGAGAGCCCTTTTCGCAGACACAGGGATTTTTTAGATATCGTACCAGTGTGTGGCTGCAATATTGGACCAGTGGTACAATATGCCAACCGTGCGGTACAAATGAGCTTCATCAATTCAAGCTGCTTTTTCGTGTGTGTGTTTTTTTTTGTCTGTCTTTTTTTCTGTCTTTCTCTCTTCTTTCCTGTCTTTCTTTTTTCGTTCACCTTCCTCTGCTGTTGTTGCAGATGTTGTGTTTTCAAGCAAAGAGTTCAGATGACAAGAAGATGAAACTTGGAGGTAAGGAAATTGCAATTGCCTGCAGTCACAGTTCAACAACAAATGTCTGTTTTCTGTTCCAGGGTGTATGGAAGATGGACATCAGATGACATGCGTCAAGCTTTGCTGTCTTTGCGCAATGGAGAGGGGTTGAATGCCACAAGCAGAAGATTCAGCATCCCAAAGGCAACCCTTAAAAGGCATTTTCTTAGCAAAAACAAGTTTGCTAACCAAGATGCCAAATCTTTTGGCAGACAATGCACTTTAACCACTGCTATAGAAAACAGACTTGTCAAACAGATCTTGTTTCTGCAAGGAAATCTCTTTGGAGTGAGCCGCAAAGATGTAATGGAAATTGGCTATCAGTTGGCCGAGGCTGAAGGTATTCCCCATATGTTCAGCATCAACCATAAGGCTGCAGGGAAAAGTATGGTTCACAAATTTTATGAGGAGAAATTCAGAGCTGAGCCTCCGGTCAGCAGAACCGACCTCAATGTCAAGACTGACGGGGTTCAACCGGGAAAATGTGAACGAGTTCTTCAATCACATTGAGACAATAAAAGACGATCACCCCTCACTTGATGGAACAAGAATATACAATGTGGATGAGGCGGGTCTGTCAACAGTGCACAAGCCTCCAAAAATCTTGGGAAAGAAAGGAATGCGCCGAGTGGGTGTTGTAACCAGTGGTGAAAAGGGAGTCAACACTACTGTTGTCTGCTGCTGCAGCGCAGCGGGGACTTTTGTTCCCCCAATGATTATCTTCAAACGGAAACGGATGTTGGAGACTCTGAAGAGGGAGCGCCGCCTGGAAGTTCTGTTCTGTGCAACCCATCGGGATGGATGGACCAGCCCACATTCCTTCAGTGGATGCAGCATTTCATTGGGCATGTGAAACCTTCTAGAGAGGAGCCTGTGCTGCTGGTCATCGACGGCCATTCTTCACACACAAAGAACATTGAAGCAATTGAACTGGCACGTGACAACGGTGTGATCATGATCTCTTTGCCTCCACACACAACACACCGCATGCAACCGTTAGATGTTGCATTTTTCAAACCCCTGAAAACATACTATTCTCAAGCAGGTCACAGGTGGATGAAAAATCATCCTGGACGACGCATTCTGCCACATAATGTACCAGGATTATTTTCCGAGGCATATATGAAGGCAGCCACAATGACCATAGCTGCAAAGGGGGTTCGAGGCAACGGGAATCTGGCCTGTTTGTAGAGAGATGCCTATCAAGAGCATGACTTCGCACCTTCTGAACTGCCAATGGTGAACTATGTGAAGATTTCAGACCAAACAGCAAGCACTTCAGTGGAAGGTCATGAAAGCCCACCACCTTTGCCACCTCGCCCATCATTGGAGACACACCACAAAACAGTAGGCGTACCACCTGTGCCCCCACTGCCACAGTATCGGTCAACAAATCAGTCAGTCCAAGAGTTGCCCCCCCCACGGCCACAGTCTTCCAAATCAGTCCCCCCTCTTCCTCCAAGGGTTGCCTACCCACCTGCCCCCCCCACGGCCACAGTACCAGTCAACAAACCAGTCTCCCCCTCTTCCTCCAAGGGTTGCCTACCCCCCTCCTCTCCCACCAAAGTATCCAGCACATCCAGGACACAGAAGCCAAGGACTGCCTGTTGATGAAGTTTGTGCTGAACACCACCACCAGACAGCTCTCCGTCTCCCTTCTCATCCCCTGTCCCTGGTGTGCTGAATCAACAGCACACTTTTCTTGCAAGTTCCAGAGGAGATGGGCTGGAGAGTTGGCAAACCAAACCAGCATCCACAGAGAACACCTGTTGGAGGAATACGTCATCATCCCGACAGCTTCTGATGGGAGGTGCTTTTTTCGCGGCGTTGTTATTGGACAGGAAAAGTCTCTCCAAACAGCCACTAGGGATTATGATGGAAAACCAACAAACCCAGCTTTTTCAATCAGAGAACAGGTGTTGGCAGACAGTCTAAGGGGACAAACCTTATCATTTATGTTGGACAATATGCACATGTACACTGGTCTGAAAACGACGGACTACACGCTGACATGCCCAGAAGGCTGCATTTTGACACGTTAGCAGAGAGAATACAACACATGACAAGCCCGACATCTTTACCAGGGGAGTTGGAGATCATGGCCACAGTGAAAGTGATCCAACGTCCAGTCCACATCCACCACGTGTCAGCAGGATTCATCAGAAGATATGGGGAGGAATTCCCATTGGACCCAGTACTGTTGGCTTTTACAGAATTAGGTGAATTCACTGGTCACATGAAACCTACATTCACCAAGAAAATCTGTGTCACAGTCAGTCGTCACAACTGAATGTCAGTTCATCTACAGGCGATTTCATTCCCATTGGAGTCATGCTGTCAGTTAAGGCTGTTCCTCAAACACCGTCTTCTAGATCAGCCAGGAAGGGGAAGTCAGAAATTCTGACGTCTTCCCCTTACAAGGCTACACTGAGAGCATCAAAAACAAGTAGTGCAGGAAAAGTCCAGGGGGTCGAAACAAAGGAAGGACAACACAGGCAAAGAAGGAAGCAAAAGTACAGTGGATTTGACGTCAACAAAGGACAGCTGGTTTTGCATTTTGTTTGGAAAACAGGAAAGAGCACATGATCCAATGTGCCAAGTGCAAACAGTGGATGCATGAGGCGTGTGTGCTGACTTGATCAGTCAGGCAGACCAGTTTTTGTGTGTGATTTTGCAAATAAACACTAGTGACATGTGCAGGGAAGACACACACTAGGATGATCATACACCATCAGAATGTATATGAGGACATAGTTAATCATGTGATTTTGTTTTAAGAGAATATTTTGAAGAACAGGTGTCAAAGGGACGGGTTGAGGTTTGTTTTTGCTGGACATAAAAAGAAGAAAACTGAAATTCTTTCAGATATTTGGATAAACCACAAAGAGTAGCTTTGTGCTAGAAAAAAAAAAGTGCTGACTTGAAAGAAAAGTCAAAAGATTAGTTTGATTTCTCTCTCTCTCTGTGTGTGTGTGTGTGTGTGTGTGTGTGTGTGTGTGTGTGTGTGTGTGTGTTGTGTGTTGTTGTTGTTGTTGTAGTTGTTGTTTTAGAACTTGAATAGTTCAGTGTCTTGAGTTTGAAAAGTATTTTGCTTGTACGGGATAGCCATTTTCAATAACGAAATAGGATTTTGTCAAATAATTTTCCTATCAAATATTTTTCTTTCTCAAAAGAATGTTTCATTCTGGTATGTTTACCGGAACACAGAATATGTCATATAATTCTTCATTTGATTTGAAGCGTCTGAAATTATTTTTGTGACTAATGCATCTTTGTTGCAAGAAAGGTTTTGCCATCTATCATTGTGTTTATCATAGAATTGGAAATTTTAAAGTCGGTAATTTTTAAATGAAAATGCAGTTTGTGAGTTATCTGGACGTGTTTCAGGGTCTGATTTTATCAGTTTAATGCGGTCTATTGTGTGTAGGCATATGTGGTCCGATATCAGATGACAGAAGGTACGATTTCACAAGTAGTGTTGCTATATTGTACCACTTTCCGAAATTTCGTTTTTTGTTTCTAGCAAAATAAATTTTCAGTTTTCAGAGATGACTGCTTTCTGACTTGTGGTAAAGTCTGTCTGCTATCATTTGGGATAAAAATAACCAGGCTCAGCTGCTTTGCAGGCCTGAACAAGGACTTTTTTCTTAGGGGGGTCAATTTCCAAGCCTTTACCCTACTTATATAACGCCTATTCTCGGCTAGACGCCAAGCTCTAAGCGCTTTACAATCAACACTCGTTTACACAACGGGCTGCCTACCTGGGTAGTGCCGACTGAAGAGCTGCCAGCTGGCGCTTCATTCAGTCGTTTCCCGTGTCATCCAGTCAGTATCGTTCAATATCGATCACTCATTTTCCTTACTTCCTTCATTCTTTCCATTTCTCACTCAGGGTGCATGCTATGTGTAACGAGTCATCCATACCAACGGCCAAACTGGCCTACTCTTCCGAATGTTGGTGATGGGATTTTACGTGTGTGCAAGATGTTATGCGTGCGTTCACACACGGAACCTCGGTTTATAGTCTCTTTCGAGGACTGTATGGGAAATGGAGTCAGAACCAATGTTAACTCCGAGGGAAAAATCGCCCTGTACCGAAACGCCCCGGCGGAGGTTCGAACCCGCAACCCCAGGATCACCAAGATTGCGAGTCAGGCGCTCTACCAACTGAGCTATTCCGGGAGACGACTGTCAAACACTTCCAGCACCGGCAGGCTTACACACCATGAAAAGCGTCTACTGTGTGATTCAAAACCACTGGTCTACTGTTTGAACATGACTATCTATGTTCAGCACTGAATTCTCCGTACACTCGGATCAGCTTGTCAGGAACGCTACGAGCCGAAAACCTTTTAAAATTCCTCATACCCTCCCCAGAATTCAAACAAAAAATCCAATGACATGACATATAACCGTTATTGACCTTGGACTCCCAAGAGCAGTGGAAGACACACACAATGAAAGTCTTTCGAATCTGCCCGGGCTTCAAAGGAATTCCTTCCCACAGTCTCCGGAAACCACAAAGAGGAAACGGTGTTGTGCAGATTTCTTACTGCTCACACCTGTTTTAGTCGTTTGTTACTATCGAAAAGGTGAGATGGCTTCCTTGTATACAGGATGCCACAAACCACTCGGCATTAACCATCTTCCTTTTACTAAGTGTTTGGATGTATATGGCAACAAGAACATATTTTTACACCTTTTGTTTCCAAAATTTCTACCAACTGTGATTTAATTTATCAGACTTAAAACGTGGTTGATGGATCAACTTCCTTTCAGATTGGTATTTTAGTTAAAGGGCATGACGAAGTTGTGGATTTATTACCTAAGTCGTTTGCTGGGCTATAACTACCATACTTGGGTTTGACCCCTTGATGTTACGCTTCAATGAATAAATCCGATAATATAAAAAAAATAGTTTGTGATCATGACTGTTCCGGGTTGCGCTATTATCCCGTTTAGCACTATGGTAGCTGGCGTTTTTATAGCTTCAACAAGCGCGGTTATGGTAGTCCCAACTAGCTGTGGCTGGGCATGACGGCATACGCAGTAAACCGCAGCGATAGGCCTATTGATCATCTTTATGCCGGACACCATTGGGATTCAAACTCGCAACCGCTGACTGAAAACTCGTCGCTCTACCACCGAGCGAGAGACAGCGAGGCAGGGAGTGTGATAAATGGGATGTGGACGCTCCATCCTTAAATGGAGCAGAACGCCGACAACCCCAGGCCGAGAGTAAACTGTACCCGTCCTGATTTCCTTCCAGTTCAGTCCATCCACGAACAATGAACACCAATGTAGACACAAGGGACATAACCCTTAGTGCCTGAGGGGTCAGCTTTGCCCGGGTGAAAAGTCCGGAACACTTCTTCTATGTTCACGATAGATGGGGAAGCGCTTGAACAAATAGATTTTCTTTTTTTTTTTTTTTTTTTTTTTTTTGCTCATCCCTCATTCTTTCCTTTTTACTCCTCCTTCTACTCGCTCTCTATTCTCCCCCCCACCGCCCCCTACCGATTTCCTCCTTCCGCCTGTGGTTCGACGGTGATCTGCGCTTGCCGAACTTGGCGGAAGTTGGGAGTCTCAGGTGGAGGGAATGGACACAGGAGTACGTGAAAGGGCGGGATCACTTCCGCCGTGACGAAGTGGGGGTGGGGTTCCTTGATATTTCTTTGAGAGAGTCAAAACCTGCAAGGGAACACACACACACACATACACCAGCGCACGCGCGCGCACACACACACACACACACACACGCACGCACGCCAGCAGGAAGACGCGAGAGGAGGGAGCGGGTGAAAAGAGGGGCGGGTGCTCGATTTTTCGGTGAACGCAACAAGGGGAAAAGAAATTGACGGAGGAGGGGTGTGGGGGGGTATAGAGAAAAAGTGGGGGTATTGGTGAGTGTTCAGGAGAGGAGGCAGGGGGAGGGGGGCAGGAGGGCCAGGAAGTCGATGTTCGTGGCAGCTCTATAGCCGTAGGGGAAAAAAGATGTGATCGGATTGGCGTGGGAAGTATGGGGATTTGAGGCTGGCGAGAACGGGTAGAAAATAGCAATCAAACAACAAAGCGAACAAAGAGCTGTGTATGTGCGGTTTCTAATTCAAATAGACGGTGAACGCCATCGCCAAGCCTGTTACTGTTGGTTTTTGGTGGTGTGTGTGTGTGTGTGTGTGTGTGTGAACTGACAGTCCTGTCGACAACCGCCACTTTACACACCCATCTTCTGCCGATGTCCAATTTCTGCCACAGAATTATTTTTAGCTGCAGATTGTTACTCGGGCAGTCAAACTGAGTACCCTTGCAAAAGAGTAGGAAAGTCCAAAAATATGGAAAGTCCAGAAAAAAGTCGGTGTTTGATGAAAGTCAAAAACATGGAAAGTCCACAAAACATTAGTGTTTGATGAAAGTCGTGTGTGTCGCGCTTACACACGTCTCTCAAATCAAAATTTGCCATGCGTATTGCGAAGTCTGCAGAAGTGCAGCTGGTAGCAGCTTGATCTAAATACATGTATAGATACAGGTCACGGGACGTTGTTGATCTTCCCCTTGTTGGTCTTGAGGTCCTGTTCTGCAGAAATGTACGGGCAAGTTGAAAAAGTTTTGTTTTTTTTTACAAAAAATTTTAATTTTGATTTTTTTTTTTGCTGGAAAATAAAGAACAATATGGAAACAATTAGCAGAAACGAAATGTTGAGAAAGAGAAGCAGTGGCATCAGGCACAATGAAGGCCCCACGCTTTTTGCCCTAGAGATTTTTTTTCCCTCACTGTTGTGTTCTCTTTCCATCACACATCGAACTGACGTTAATTTTTAAAACGTCCAAATCGCTCCACAGCTACCAAATCGATGCAAACTGGTATATCGCAACTTTTTCGACGTTAGGTTTTGACTGAGAGAAGCTCTTTCTAAAAGGAAAGTTATCTAGGTGGGCATCTGCAAGGGGTCTCTCAAAAACTGGTTTCACTAAGCTCCTAACTCATTGTCAGCTGCGATTATAACTAATAAGCAATTGTTCGCTCATGATTATGGATCTGCATTTACTTCGCGAAAATCATACGACGCTACAGATAACGGTCAGCAGCAACAAACGTCCCTGTCACCTTTCTCGTTCACCACATGAATCTATAGATCTGTATAGACCTATGTTATTTGTAAATACCATGATCAGTAAGCCTCATCGTGGTCAGAGGAAGGGCTGCAGTTTGGCAGAATAAACGAGCATGACTTAAAGAACATTTACTGATTCCCAGCTGATCCAACGTCTGATAGCACAACAATAAAACTATCCCTCAAAGTGACAATAGTTGATTTATTCTGCACTAAATTTTTTCTTCCATGGGCGCTACTCCAGGGTTCATTTCTGGAACATGTGACAAAAACAGAATACTACATAATGGCGAAAATAAGCGGAGAAGGGGAATGAAGTAGGGGGTAGGGTTTGAGGAAGGAAAGGAAGAGACAGGTAGTGAGGGGGGAGGGATGGGGGAGGTTGAGAGGCAGAATGGGAAGGAGAGTGGAAGTGAAGAAGGGAGAGGTCTGGGAGTACGGGGAAGGTAATGGGCATGTGGGGCAGAGTACGGGGAATTTTGCAGTTAGGCAGGGAGAAGGCTAATGACACAAGATGGAGGGGGTGGTCATTTTGAAGTGAGGCAGGGAGGAGCATCCTAAAAAAAAAAAAAAAATACGGGGTGGGGGGGGGGGGGGGGGGGCGCTTACTCACACATGTTTTGTGACTGACTGTTGTCGTAAGCAGGTTCTTACGCAGGTGACGTGTGCATGTTGGATCAGCACAAGAGCCATTGAACATTACCTAAGTGACCTGGCAGCAGTGCAGTGTCTCCTCAGGTGGGTTTCCTCATGATTAATTGACACTGATTGCCTCCTGGGGATTGCCAGTCTTGGGGCTGCGACACAATCAATCAGGGTGTTGCCACGGTTAACCACTTTCTCTACCTAAAGCTTACTGAACCCAACTCCACTTTCCTTGGAGTCTCTCTCCTACCGTTTCCCCCCCGTCTCTCCTTACCCTTATCTAGTTAAGCAGAAATCTGAGAGGAATTATGGCTGTGAATAATGTTACAGATATTCGACGGGAATTGACTCCCCCCCATCCCCCCCCCCCCCTCTTCGTTCCCGTTCTGACCCATCCACCCTCGCTGCCTTAACGTCCCTCTCTACCCACCCTTTTCCCAGATGGTAAACTTCCCATTTCATTTCATACAGAAAAGGTTAAATCAACACACCCCCTGCCCCCAAGTCCTGAGGTTTTCCTTCTCTAGCATCATCATCAGGCCCAATGTACCCTGACCGCCCTCGTCTCAACAACCCCCCTCCATCCATTCCTCTTTCTCTCCCCCCCCCCCCCCCCCCCCCCCCCCCTCCTCCTCCTCACCTCACAACAGCCCCGACCCACTAGAGCAGTATCCTCCGTGTTCTCATTTATTAAAGATCTTATCTAGCACAATACCCAACAGTCTGTGCCAGACAGGTAAACGATACTGAGTTGTGTACATTTTCATGAAATGTAATGTATCTTTTAACAAATGTCTACTGAAATCCAAGATTTCTGTATTGGAAACTACGGGAAGGAGACCAACTGCGAGACCCGAGTTTTGCTTCAAGGACACATGTAAACAGGATCAAAAGGCCTTCTCCGTCAGCACCAGTACCTGGGAGACAGATGCCACAGACAGAGACAACTACAAACAAAATTTCAATCATAGACGTGGGCAGTCTGAAATGGTAGCAGCGAGTCAATGAGAAACGCAATGTCATAGAAATGCCGATTACCTGCCTTCGTCTCAGCACAGTGTGGGAAGGACAGCCTCTCTTGATCAGGCCTCTTTCAGCTACAGCTGGGGACCCTGTACCACCGGACCTTACACACAGCCCACAAATTCCTTAGTCTCACGAGACTTACAGATACCATCAGTGTTTCTAGGAGAGAAAAAAAACAAAAAAAACAAATGAAAAGATGTCCATGGTGGGCATGGTCATCTCATGAAAACCAACCCTTGTTTTGTCACTTCGTGAAAGAAAAAAAAAAAGCAATGATACGCAGGAAAATGACAATGAAATGTGCTGTAAAAGGAAGTCTTTCACAGTAGAGCTGGAAGAATATGAAAACTTTTTGCTTCAAAAATGGTGAAATCACAGTTAAGACAGATCAAAATCGATTCTTTTTAGGATGAGAGAGAACGAGATTCTGCATTCTGCACTGGTGTAGGAACCAGGAAAGGAGGTGGGGATTGAGGGACGGAAGTGGAGGGAGGCAGCGATTTTTATTGTGGATAGGTGGTTATATTTTTGAAAGCAACAGTGCTCAGAACATGATATGAGAAACTGCGCAAAGAAATCATGAAATTGTAAGCATTCTCTCTCTCTCTCTCTCTCTCTCCGTTATATTTTGAATGTCAAGAGTAAACTGAATCCGAGGCCAGAGGAGAGAAATACTCTTCCTTCATTTTATACCCTGGCTCTTGCGTTCCTCACTGACGGACGAACAGGCAGGCGTACAGTGCCATTACTCTTCCCTAAATTTGTCTTTCTTGTAATTGCCTTTTTTTTTTTTTTTCGTTACCATGCCTATTGACCGTTTGGGTTTCTATCCACTCTTTTTCCCTCATGTGAAGGTCTTTTCATATTTTTTTTTCCTAGGCTTGACTGTTCCCCCACCCCCCTTCTTTTCCCTATCTATTACTCATCACGACCCATCTTTTCATACTTTTCTATAAACTTTCTTGGTTTGAACTGTTTTTTTTCCCCCTCCTTTTCCTACCCTTTTCTGGTTCGGACCATCATTTTTTTCGTCTTTTCGCGATCTTTTCTTCCTGTCCTTCGCATTTTGTACCCGCTGCCTCATAACTTGCCTCCTGTTTTCCAGATTCTGAGCTACAATGTCTCACAGAAATCATTGCTTTTTAGTTTTTTTCTCTCCTTGTTTCCATTTTCGACCCTTTCTTTCCTTACTTTTCCTTTTTCTACTAACTCTACCTTTTCCTGTGACTTTTTTCCTTACTTTACATATCTTTTTCTACTTTCCAAAAGCTTCTTTTTATTTCTTTACCTTTCTCTTTCTGCTTACTCCACTTTCCCCCACTTTCCCTGTGTTCCATTTGTTTCCTACAACCCCCACCTTTCTTTACTTACCTTACCTTTTCTCTTACTCTACCCTTTCCTGCTTTTCCTTTTTTTTTTCTACTTACCCCATTTCCTTTTACTTTCCCTACTTCCTCCTCCTCCTTTCTCCAACCTTTTTCTTGTTTTCCCCACCTTTTCCTACTTTCGCTGCATTTTCTTACCATTTCCCTCTACCTTTCCCTGCGTTCTCTTACCATTTTCCTATACCTTTCCCTAATTTCTCTGCGTTTTATCCCCATTTCCTTCTACCTTTCCCTACTTTATCTGCATTTTCTTACCATTTTCCCCTACCTTTCCCTACGTTCTCTTACCATTTTTCCTATACCTTTCCCTACTTTCTCTGCATTTTCTTACCACTGTCCCCTGCCTTTCCCTGCATTTTCTTACCACTGTCCCCTGCCTTTCCCTACTTTCTCTGCATTTTCTTACAATTTTCTCATGCCTTTTCCTAACTTCCCAGCATGTTCTCACTTTCCCTACGTTTTCCATTTTTTCCTATCTTTTCCTACTCCCATTACGTTTTGCAACTTTCCATTAGTTTTTAGTACTTTCCGCTACCTTTTCCTATTTTCCCCCGCATTTTCTTACGACTTCCCCGTGCCTTTTCTGGCCTGCCCTGGATCTTCTTACTTCCCTTACCTTTTCCTGTTTTTCTTACCTCTTCTTCTCTCACGTCACGCCCTTCATCTGCGCCTCCTCCGCCTACCCTGTCATGCCCTTCATCTGCCCCAATACGCCCCCAAGCACTCCCTTCATCTGCATCCCTTCTGCCCGAATCACTCCCACCAAATCACTCCCTTCATCTGCATCCCCTCTGCCCCAATACACCCACCAAATCACTCCCACCAAATCACTCCCTTCATTTGCATCCCCTCTGCCCCCAATACGCCCACCAAATCACTCATCTGCCTTCATCTGCATTCCCTCTGCCCCCAATACGCCCACCAAATCACTCCCACCAAATCACTCCCTTCATCTGCATCCCTTCTGCCCCAATACACCCACCAAATCACTCCCTTCATCTCCATCCCCTCTGCCCCAATACGCCCACCAAAATCACTCCCTTCATCTGCATTCCCTCTGCCCCAATACGCCCACCAAATCACTCCCTTCATCTGCACCCCCTCTGCTTTAATACGCCCACCAAATCACTCCTTTCATCTGCACCCCCTCTGCCCCAATACGCCCACCAAATCACTCCCTTCATCTGCACCCCCTCTGCTTTTAATACGCCCACCAAATCACTCCCTTCATCTGCACCCCCTCATCTGCTTTAATACGCCCACCAAATCACTCCTTTCATCTGCACCCCCTCTGCCCCAATACGCCCACCAAATCACTCCCTTCATCTGCACCCCCTCTGCTTTAATACGCCCACCAAATCATCCCTTCATCTGCACCCCTCTGCTTTAATACGCCTACCCGTGTCATGTACGTCCCGCATCTATGCCCCCTCTCCCTCACGCGCTGCTTCCGTTCCGCCCCACCCCCCTTTTCTGTTCGCCTCGCCCTCATCCGCGCCCCTCTACAGAACACATCCATGTCCCCCCCTTCATCTGCATACCCTCTGCCCCCATACACCCACGTCACGCGCCCGTCATCTGTGACCCTTGTAACCCAATACGCCCACCTCGTCACACCTTTCATCTGTGCCTCCTCTGCTCAAATATGCCCACCCATGTCACGTCCCTCTCCACCAATCAAACTCTCCTCACATCCTTCATCAGCGCCTTCCCTGCCCCAATATGCCCACCACCCATGTCAAACATTGCATCCACGTGCATCTACCCCAATAACACTCATGTCACGTTCTTCATTCACGTCCCCTCATCCCATACACATCTACCCGTGTCACATCCAGCATCAATGCTCCTTTACGCTCACACGTAAGGCCCTGAATCTTCACTTCCTCTTCACCCACTCATGTCGTGTCATATATCCTCATCCATGTCACGCCCTTAAATCTGCGCATCCTGTACGTCTACCCGTGTCATGCCCTGCATCCTCACTTTCCTACCCTCATATACATACATACATATATATATATATGTATATATATATATATATATATATATATATATATATATATCAATGCTCTGCCAACACGCTCCCTCTTCCCCATTACACCCACCCATGTGCATCTACGCCCCCCCCCCCCCCCCTCCAGTCCCATAATTTCACGCGCTCGAGTTCGCCCAGCCACGTCACGCCCTGCATCGCGCCCACCCTCTGCCCCAACACACCCACCCATGTCATGCCCTTTACATGACCCCCTCTGCCCAATGCAACTACCATGTAAAGCCCTTCATCCGGCCCCTCTGCCCCCATACACCCAACCTTGTCACGCATACCCAGCATCCATGCGCCCTAACCGCCCCCCCCCCCCCCCCCCCCTCACGCCCTCCATTCACGCCCCTTCTTCTCATGTACGCCAACCCATGTCACATCCTGCATCGACGCACCCCACACGCTCAAACATGTCAGGCCCTGAATCGTCACTTTCTGTTACCCCACTCACGTCGTGTCCTATACCCTTACCCATGTCATGCCTTGAAATGTGTGCATCCTGTGTGCCCACCCACGTCACGCCCTTCATCCTCCCTATCCTGCCCCCATCAATGTAATGCTCCGAAATCCGCATCCCCCGTACAAATCTACAGCACGCCCTGGAAACAGCCTCTCCCCTCCCTTCCGCTACCCCACTCATGGCAGGTGCTGAACCCCCCCCCCCCCCCCCCCCCCCCCAAATCTCCCATCCATGTGCGCTCGAAACCGACTCGACCCTCGACCCCCCCCCCCCTTTTCCGTACCATACCTATATCATGATCTGAAATCTGCGCACCCTATCCCCACCCACGTGAAGCCCTAAAATGTGCACTCCCTGTACCCCCCACCTATGCCACACCCTGCATCTGCGTCCCCTCCACCCCCACCCGTATTAATACCGGCATCCACAACCATGTCACACCCTGTAATTGCATCTCCCCTCCCTCTCCTACCTCCCCCCCACCTCACGCTCAGCATCTGCGACCGCCGTACACCCATCAATGTCATACACTGTATCCGTGTCCTCCATACCCGCCATTTTGTCGTACACCCATCGCATCCGCGACCCTCCCCTACCCCCACCCATGTCACACCCTGCACCCGTGACCCCCCCTGCCCCCACACACGTTATACCCTGCAATCGCTCCTTCCCATTCCCCTCCCATGTATGCCCATACAAACTGCGCCCCCATCCTTACTCTCTTCCCTGCATCTGCATCCCTCTGCCCCCAATACAATACGCCCACCAAATCACCCCCTTCATCTGCATTCCTTCTGCCCCAATACGCCCCCCCCCCCCCCCACACTCCATTCACATCCTCGTTACATGCGTTCGTGCTCCTCCCCACCCCCAACACCCACCCATGTCACGACTAGTCTACACGCTCCCTCCCTCCTATCACGCACACCCATGGGCATCCACGCTACCTTCCCTCCCCCCCCTTGCGTCCGTCTATTTCAAGCCCTGCAATCGCGCGCCCCCTCTGCCCCCATAAAATACCAACCTCATACCTTTCATCCAACCCCCAATACGCCCACCATATTCATACGTCATGTCCTATACCCTTACCCATGTCACGCCCTGAAATGTTTGCTTCCTGTACGCTCGCCCATGTCACGCCCTGCATCCTTCCTATCCTACCCCAGCCTATGTTAGGTTCTAAAATCCGAGCCCCCGTTCCCAAATCCATGTCACCCTAAAATCAGCCTCGCACCATCCTTCCACAATTCCACTCATGTCAGGCGCTGAAACCCTACCCCCATAGTCCCACCCTATCATACCCTGAAATCGACGAAATTCACCGCGTCTCCTGCCCTTCCCATACCCCAGCTAATATCATGATCTGAATGAAATCTGCACAGCTTGCATCCACCCATGTGAAGACCAAATATGTACACTCCCCTGTACTCCCACCAATGTCACACCTTGCTTCTGCACCCACTGTACCCCCATCCATGTCACACCCAGCATCCATGCCCTCCATTCTCCCACCCATGTCACGTCCTGCATTCGCGACTCCTATACCCCCATCCAAGTCACATGCTGTATCGACGACGCCCATACCCATGGCGTACCCTGCTGTCACATACCCCGTAGCCCCCCCACACGCCATGCCCTGCATTCAGTACTTCCAATCCTCCTTCCACGCATGCCCATACAATTTGCATCCTGCGCCAATGCCTGTCCTCCCTACCCTACCACCCCCCCCCCCCTCTCCATATGTCCATCCTTGTCACTTGCATCTGTGTTCTCCCTCCTCTATTCACCCACCCATTTCATGCTCACCCTACACTCTCCCTCTTCACATGAACATCCAGCTTCCCTCCCACCTCTTACGCCCATCCATCTCACGAGCTGCCTCCATTCCCTCTCCCTCCAGTTTACTCACCCAAGTCACGCACTGCATCTACCCCCACTCTGCCCCGATCCACCGATCATTTCACCTCCTTCATCCAGGCTCCATCTGCCCCAACACACCTTACCATGTAACGCCCTTCATCCGCATCCCTCTGCCACAATATGCCCACCCATGTCAGGCATTGCATCCGTGTACATCTGTCCCAATAAAACACCCACGTTACGCCATTCATCCACGCCCCTTTTCCCCCAATACGCCCACATGTCACGCCCTTCATTCTCTCATCTGCCCCAGCAAGACACTCGCGTCACATCCTTCATCCATCCCGTCTGTCCCAATAAGTCACCCATGTCACGGCGTGTACCCACGCCACCTCTGCCCTAATAAAACACCCATGTCACGTCCTTCACCCACGCCTGCTTCCCCCAATTCGCCGACATGTCACACTCTTCACCCACCTCGTCTGTATCAATAAGACACCCATGTCACGCCATTTATCCGCGCCACCTCTGCCCTAATGACACCTATATCACGCCGTTCATCTGCGCCTCTGCCCCAATATGCCTACCCTTGTCACGCGCTTCATCCATGCCCCTTTGCCCCAATACGCCTGTCACGCCTTGTATCCCCAGGCTATCTGCCCTAATGTGCTCACCCACGCCATGTTCTTCATCCGGAATCCTTCTGCCCCAATACGACCACGCGTGTCTCGCCCTGTATCCTCGCTACATCTGCCTCAACAAGCCCACCCGTGTCACACCCTTCTTCAACACTCCCTATGTCACGCCCTGAAATCTGTGCACCCTGTACGCCCACCCATGATATGCCTTCCCTACCCCACACCCACCTAAATCATGCTCTGAAATCCACGCCTCCCATTCCCAGACCCATGTCACACCCTGTCATCTGCACACCCCTCTCCTTGACTCCACTCAGGTCCGACACGGAAATCCACACCCCCTATATTACCACTCATGTCACGCCCCGAGTTCTACACACTCCTTTCCCCCTCGTCCAAGCTATGTCATGATTTGAAATGTCCCCTACCCCCAGCATGTGAAGCCTCAAATCTGCACTCCCTGTACTCCCATCAATGTCAAACCCGCATCCCCACACATGTTATGCCCAGCATCCATGACCCCCCTCTACCCCCCCATACACCCACACGTCAGGCCTGAATTTTCACTTCCTGTTCTCCCCACTCACGTCATGCCCTGCATCCCCTTCTATCCGTCTATATCATGCTCTATAATCAGAGCCCCCCCCCCCCCCCCCCCCCCCAAATCCATGCAACACTCTGAAAAGTCTCCTTCCACCCTTCCACTACCCCACCTATATCAGGCGCCCCAAAACCACAGTTCCTACCCATATTATACCCTGAAATCCACGCGACCCTACTTCCACATACCCCAACTTACATCATGGTCCGAAATCTGCACCCCCTAATCATGTGCAGCCCTCGTATCTGCACTCCCATCAACGTCACATTTGTACCCCCACCCTGTTATGCCCAGCATCCACGCCCCCCCCCCCCCCCCCCCCCCCCCCCCCCATCCCCCGTACCGTGACCTGCCCTGCATTCGCACCTCCCTTTCCCCCATCCCCCCATCCATCCCATCCCCCATCCATCTCACGCCCTGAATCCGCTACCGTCGTATCCCCACCGATATCATACACTGTATCCGCGCCCTACATGCCCGCCACCATGTCGTACACTGCGTCTGCGACCCTGTTACTGCCATTCCACGTCCCCCACACGTCATACCTGCATTCCCTCCTTCCCATCCTCCATCCACGTGTCCTACGCTCATACAAGTCGCGCCCTGCGTCCGTGCCTCTTCTCCTCACCCCCCCCCCCCCCCCACCTTCCTCACATGCATCTGCGCCCCCCCTTCTTGTCACATGCATCTGCACTTCCCCCTGCCAATCTCCCTCTTCCTCCCCCCTTCACTCATGTTACGCCTAGCCTGCACGATCCCTCCTGCCAATCACGCCCACCCCTGTGTAATAAGCCACGCTCCCTCCCCCCTTCCCGCAATTTCACGTGTTGTATCCGTTCCTTCCCCAGTTCCACTCATGACACGCACTGCATCTGCACCTCCTCTGCTCCAATGAAGCACTCACATCACGTCCTTAACCCCCGCTGGTCTAATACGCCCACCATGTCACACCGTTCATCTGCGCACCTCTGCCCAAATTAAACACCCACATTACGTCCTTCCTCTGCCCACTGTTACGCCCTTCAGCCTCAATAAGACACCCATGTCACGCCATTCATCCGTGCCCCCTCTGGCCCGGTGTGCCCCACTCATGCCATGCCATGCATCTGCAGCAAATCTGCCCAAATACGCCTACCCACGCCATGTTCTCCATCTGCGAGCCCTCTGCCCCAATGTGCCTACCTGCACCACACATTTCATCAAGGCTCCTTGTTTCCCCCACTGAGGTCACGCCCTGAAATCCGCGCCCTCTGTACCTTAACCCATTCCAAGCCCTTAAATCTGTGCACCCTGTACGTCCACCCATGTCACGCCCTCCTTCCCCCCCCCCCCTATATCATGCTCTAAAATCCATGCCTCACATACCCGGACCCATGTCACACCCTGTAATCCGCATTCTCCCCCACCCCCCCACCTCA
>JADBJO010001986.1:97500-115000 GCA_016801955.1 Conus betulinus | reverse complement strand
AGCAAATCTGGCTCCTGCATTCACGGGTGTATTTCATTTCTCTATAAGTATACGCAACATGGACCTGGAAAAAAAGGGACCAACCATAGAAATGAGGTGTCACTGCAAGACACTATACGTCAGACATACTGGTTATATCACTACTGAACAAACGCGTCAGACCATCAAACAAACACATCCGGCCGGCAATACGAAGATTTGTTGACACCAGCAAAACAAAAAAACTTTTTGGCATTGCCATGAGGATTTAACGGCTCCGCTAATACAGTCATACAGGAAAGTGTTGAAGGAGCGAGACCAAGGGGAAAACAGAAACAAGTGGACTGACAACATTACAGAATGGACAGGGAAACCATCTGTGGAACCCGAAGTCTCGGAACACAACCGACAGAACCGGAGGAATCTGTGAACAACTCTTCAGCGCAATACCCCAGTGACTTCACATGGACCTAGAACAAAAGAAGTCCATATTAGTGATCAAGACAGAATTATTCTTGTACTTTCAAATGATCTTTATTAAACCAAAACATGTGCGTGTTTCTAGCATTGAGCCATCTAATATGTGCTTGAGTCACAGAATAAAAGTGTGTACGCTATCGTCTTTCTTAGATGCTTGAGTCACAGAATAAAAGTGTGTATGCTATCGTCTTTCTTAGATGATGAAATGTCAACGTTTTCACCTGTCTTCAGTACAATATAACCACTATGAAATTTCACCTGTCGGTTCTCTCAGTGAGGCATGACTGGCACTCTTGGACCTGATGAAAGAGCAAAATTGTAATTCTGTGTATAATTCATTTGAATAATTTCTAACTGGCTGGGGAGAGACAGCGCGTGTCTAGCTCTTTTCAAGTACTCTCGTTGTCGGAGTCTAAGAATACTTTCTTCGTTTCTGGACTGAATACAAAAAGACTTCGAAACAAAACGATTAACTTTTGACAACTTACCTTATTGTGAAAAAGACAATACACAATACGCCAGCTTCATGGTATGAGTTCGGTTTGTTGGTGTGGATTGGATTGCGAAGAGCTAATTCAACAGCTGAACGCTTACTGTCTGTAGACTGCATTTTATTAAAAAAAAATCTCTGCAGGGTTGAAAAAATGAACTTTTTATTGAAAAATCAGCTTTGATCGGACGAGGCTGGTGACTGTGGCAACAGTTTGTTGTTGTATCTGGATTCCATGCTTAAGCATCTGCTGCTCTCAAAAATCCTGATCTCCTCCTTGCTGTTATTATCGAATTCTCAGTATTAATTTGCCCATGTCATTACCAGTCAAAATAGTATCAAGACTACGTCTCGTAAATGTTGTAAAGTTTTACCGTCTAATACTTGATGTTGCAGCATTAATGTCGGATTCTCCCCGTTTACACACACACACACACACACACACACACACACACACACACACACACACACAGATACAACCATGCGCTCGAGCACGCAGATACATATCTATATTCAACCATGCGCGCGCACGCAAGACGTACGTATCACACACACACACACACACACACACACACACACACACACACACACACACACACACACACACGTATCTATCCCCACTGGAATCCAGTTCTACAGAGTGTTAGTGTTAGGCGGCTCACTGGCACTCTACCACTCAAGCTTTGCTCAAGTCTTCCGCCATGATCTTGAATTGACGGGACGTTATGAAAGACAAAATTGCTAACTATTTTTTGTTCTGAGCTCATTATCTGCATCAACCTTTTCTTTAGCCGCCTGATGTATTCGGACCATATCTTCTGGCAATTTCTAACAACAAATGAAATGCCAACAATACCTTTATGCCAAATGACAGATGTCAACTGTTCATTGAATTCCTTTTACGTGACAGAAGAATTAGGGTTCTGATAAACAGATATAGTCTTATCTTTCTCTCTTCAACTTTTGATCATCAGAAGTGAGGCTCTACGATACGATTAATTGTTTTCCGAGAATGCTTTACAAACACCTGTGCTCGGTCAACGATTCTTGTCACAGCAATGTAATGTAATGTAATGTAATGTAATGTAATGTAATGTAATGTAATGTAAAAGGATATTTAGAGAGCGATTTATCTCGCGAGAGCCCAAAGCGCGTATTACAGAAACATGATCAAATACTAACTCAAAGCATACACACACACACACACACACACACACACGCGCGCGCGCGCGCGCGCGCGCGCGAAAAACGAAACGCACACACACACACACACACACACACACACACACACACACACACACACACACACACACACACACACGCACACACGCGCGCGCGCGCGCGCGCGCGCGCGCGCGAGAGAGAGCGCGCGTCAAAACAAGCAGCACAGAGATAAGTGGATATCGTTTATCAGTCCGAAGGAAAAGATGTGTCTTTAGGGAGGTTTTAAAAGTCTCTAAAGAGTCCGTGTTACGCAGAGAAGAGGGCAGACCATTCCACAGAGCAGGTGCCAGGTAAGACACAATGTGTCTTAATTTCATAGGATACAATGGGAGTTTCCCACACGTGGTGCACATTTTTGGACTAAGATATTTCAGAATGACGAAAATCACAAATGAATACAATTGTGGTTTTAGCAACAACTCTGTCGCTATGACTGAACGTGATAATGATGAATGACAAAAGGGAAAACGTGAAAATGATGAACAGTGACGGGAGACAAGCGTGAAAATGAAGACTGATTGACGACTGATAAATGATAAAACGACTGTCGGGAGAAGAACGAAGAAACGATGACTGACTGACCGGGAGAAGAACATGAAAAGGATGAACGAATGACAGGAAAAGAGCGTTAATATGATATGTGACTTACCAGAGAAGAACATGAAAATGATGAATGGCTGATGTCAGAGCAACGTGAAATAACGACTGGCTGTCTGAGGGACAATGTGAATACAACGAATGACTGAAAGGACTAAAGCGTGAGAATAATGAATGATGAACGGGGCGTGAAGATAATGTGAGGAAGACAAGAAAAGGGAAATGATGAATAAATAACGGAAAAACGAGAGGATGATGTGAGACAGAGATGGAGAGAAGAACGATACAATGATGAAACATAGTTCTGACGAAATAATAAGAACGTAAGAAGAACGCGTAATGGACGGGATAAAAGCGGATCGTAAAAATAGTGAAGAAGAATGAAAGGAGAAAAAGTGAATGATGAATAATAAACAGTTATGAATGAGAGGTGCGATGAGATGACATCATGTCCATGAAGAGAGGCGAGGAGGAGAATGCGAACACGAGGAACGGTGGACACAGGACAGCAGCCTGAAGTTTGACAAAAGGATGGTTCACGAGACGGAAAAGGCGAGAACAGCGTGAGAAAGGTAGATTACATGAAAACAGAACAGCGTGCGTGAGAAAGGTAGATTACATGAAAACAGAACAGCGTGAGAATGGTAGATTACATGAAAACAGAAACAGCGTGAGAATGGTAGATTACATGAAAACAGAACAGCGTGAGAATGGTAGATTACATGAAAACAGAACAGCGTGAGAACGATCATGGACAAAACTGGGAGGAAATGAAACGAGAGAACAGATACAAAATGTTTTTGAGGATGCTCAGAAGGTTTTAAAACGGCGAAAAAAAAAAAAGAACAGAACAAAAATCTCCAAAAACAAATCTTCTCTTCTTCTGAGAGACAGTAAATTTTTTTCACCAGGTGGAAAGATGAAAAGATGAACATGATGAACAAGGGACGAGACAAGAAAAGAGGAAGAGAGAAAAGAGCGCCAGGGCGATGGACTAATATATATATATATATATATATATATATATATATATATATATATATATAAAGGTATTGTCAGAATAATTCAATAAAGGAAGACACAGATGAAGTCCTGACGGAGAACGATGAATAATGGACTCAGTGAGATGAAAAAACGCGAAATGGACGAGAAGAACAGAGGAGTTCGTAAAAAAAAAAAAAAAAGAAACAATGGACGGGGTAAGAACGTGATAAATTTCAGTAATGGATAGGACCAGAAGTAGCGAATGACAGACGGCATCTGAGAAGAATGTGAAGACGCTAACGGAAGCAACGATTTATGAAGAACAAGAACAGGAGAACGTAAAGATGACGAAGGAAGGAACGAAACAGAGAACATGAATAACAGACAGAATGAGAACAAGAAACCGTGAAAATCATAACTGACTGACAATATTGAGAACATGGTGAATGACGACTGGACTAAAACATGATAATTATGAACGGACTGAGAAAAGCACGTGAGAGCGACCAAAGAGGAACAACAAGGGAAGGAAAAGAGGCGAAAGAAGGACGGAAGAAAAACTGAAGAATGGTAAAAGACAAGAGAAAAGGAGACCCGCGAGAATAATGAAGACAGATGGGAGAAGAACGTGAAAATGATGAAAAAGAAATGGATGACAAACGTGCTAGTGATGAAGGGCAGTTCGGATGAGAAGGCAAGAAACTGAGGATGACTCATATGGCCCCGATTGGAAGAAAACAGGCAAACCCGAGAATGATGAAAGGACAGACAAGAGGAGAACACGAGATGAAGTAATGATCGAATTGATTAAAGCGTCAGAGTCATGAATGAGGGGTGGGGTGAAAACAGAAAGCGATATCTATGAATGAGAGGTGAAAACAAGAATGTCAGAATGATAAATGGTGTATGAAAAGCGACGGACAGAATTGTGAATGGGAAACTAACGTGAGAACGATGAAGGAAAAGAAGAGAGGAGAGTGAGACCAATGGGTCGATGAACACTGGACAGCGCTGGAATGGTGCAGTGATGGACAGAATAACACAAAGGACACAAGGGAATGATCAGTGATTGCAAACGGAGAAAAAGAGAAGGTGAGAATAATGAACGGGAAATTCAAAGCGAGAAGGGAGATCAGAGGGAAGAACGTGGAAATCATGGAGTACATGAACATCGGACATCGCGAGAGTGATTCAATGATGAATGGAACGAGAAGGGAACGAGAGAATAACGAATGCTGGATGCCATCAGAAAATAAAAACGAGAGAATGAGGAAGGACGGAGGAAATCAGAGAAGAGAAAGTGGGGATGGTGTTTGACGAATGTGATGAAGAGGATGACGCGAAAATAATGAATGTTGGACGAAGGGAAAAGTGAAAATGATGACTGTTGGGACTTGCGGGAAAGTTGTGAATATCGGACAAGGAAAACGTAAAGAATAAAGTATTTCGGAGAGGGGGAAGCGTGAGAATAAAGCATTTTGGAGAGGTGGGAAACGTGAGAATAAAGCAATTTGGAAGGTGGGAAACGTGAGAATAAAGCAATTTGGAGAGGGGGGAACGTGAAAATAAAGCATTTTTGAAAGGGGGGAAACGTGAGGATGATCAATGTTGGACGGGGAAGACGTGATGATGATGAATGTTTGACCAGAGGAAACGTGAGAATAATGAAATTTGGATGGAGGAAACGTGAAAATAAAACATTTTGGAGTGGCGGAAATGATAATATAATACTTTTTATAGCGCTTAATCTTACATTAGCCCTAAGCGCTTGTGTAAACAGAAAAAAAAATGAAACCAAGAAAATAATAAATGTAAGTACCATGCACCAAGGAAAACGTTAGAATGATGAATGTTGGGCGGGGGAAAACGTGAAAATGAAAGGAAAAAACATGAAAATAGTGCATGTCAGACTGGGGTGAAACGTAAGAATGATGAACGTTGGATTGGAGTGAAACGTAAGAATGATGAATGTTGGATTGGGGTGAAACGTAAGAATGATGAATGTAGGACGGGGAGAAAACTTGAAAATGACTTTTGGACTGGGGAAAATGTAAGAACGATGAATGTTGTGGTGGGGGATATGAGAATGATGAATGTGTTAATAGGGGAAAACATGAATGTTGAACAGGTGAGCGGGAGGGGGGGGGGGTGGGGGGGGGGCAATGAATAATGCTGGACTGAGGAAAACGTAAGAATGATGAAAATGGATTGCGCGATAAGGTGAGAAGGATGAATGATGGCGTAAGATAAAACTTGCGAATGGTGAATTTTGGAGGGCGGTGTGTGTGTGTGTGTGTGTGTGTGTGTGTGTGTGTGTGTGTGTGTGTGTGTGTGTGTGTAAGGCGAAAGAGGGGAATTGAAAATGGTGAATAATGGAGTGTGAATTGAAAACGTGAGAATGACCAGTGTTGCATTTGGGGAAAAGGTGAGAACAATATATGTTGAACTGGGAGGAAACGTGAAAATGGGGAAATTTGGACTGGGAAAAGGCAAAATGGTTGACTGGGGAAAGGCAAGAATGAGGAATGTTGGACTGGGGAAAGGCAAGAATGGGAATGTTGGACTGGGGAAAAGGCAAGTGAAATGTTGGACTGGGAAAAGGCAAATGAGGAATGTTGGACTGGGAAAAGGCAAGAATGAGGAATGTTGGACTGGGGGAAGCATGAGAATAACTGGGGAAAGGCAAGAATGAGAATGGGACTGGGGGACTTGGCGGGGGGGGGAATGAGGGGGGGGGGGGGGGGGGAGATGACGCGAGAATGGTGAATGCTGGACGGAGGAAACTGAGAGAACAGAACATCACAATAGTGAATGAAGTAGAAGAGAACATGGGAACGATAACTGGGGAATGTGAGAAGGATGAACGATGGACTGGTGAAGAAAACGAGAGCTTAAATAATGTATGTGAGGAGAGGACAACGTGAGGCTGATGGAATGATGCTCTGGAGGATGAAAAGAGTTTTCAGAGAATGAATGATGGATGGGAGACGAACTTAAGAATGATAAATGACGGGCGGGATAGGAAGGGGAGAACAGGACAGAGCTGAAAATGGTTCGTCCATCCTATGTTCAATACCGCCAAAATCTCGCTACACCTGTACTCCTCAGTGAAGGGGGTAGCGATGGACATGACTGTATCATACGTTCGTAGCAATGCAGAGTAGGTCAGCAGTGCATAAAAGAACTGTTTGTGGCAGACAAGCATGATGGGGGGTGGGGGTGGGGGGGTGAGAGGTTGCTGGACTTCTAAGGTTGGAGGGCATAGTTGAAAAAGACCAGGTATGACCATTTGAGAGCATGGGGAATATGGAACCATGAAATAGATAATGAACAACAGTTGGGATGGGGAGCAATGAAAGGACTAAAGAATTAAAGGAGAAGGGGGGCGGGGGAGAAGCTGAAGGGGGCTCGGGTTCAAATCCATGAAATATCACATGAAAGCAACTGCAGTGGCAATGCAAGAAGCTGCCACTGGACGGAGATGGGAACAGGTGGTGGTGTGTCCACTCCTCTCAGCATGTCCACAACATGTTTATACAATACAGTGCAGGGTCTGTGGAGAACATCAAGAAGTGAACTTGAAAAGTAGGGAGTGGAGAGAAAACTGGACTGAAAAGCACAATATCCTGGTGTGGAGGAATGCAAGTGAGAAACACAGGAAAGAAAGTAAAACAAAACAAACAAACAAAAAAAAAACTGTGATGAGCATCAAAAAAGCCTACATGAGCAGAAATTTGGAAACAGTGGGATATTCATTTTTTAAAAAAAGTTATAAGTGGCATCTATTTGAACTCTATATTCTGAGTGCATCAGATGCATAGATATCAGGGCCGTTAGCATTTATAAAACAATACCACCTAGTATCGAGTCGCCAGACTGTGAATCCAAACAGGACCAAAATGTAAACAAAAAAAAAATGCCAAGGCTTCTTTAATCAATGTAATTCAGCATAGATGCTTCTGAAACCCCACCCCACCCTTTCCCATCAATACTATATACCCACCCCATTAAATAGCATGCTCATGGTAAAGAGCCCAGGCCGTTGGAAGATGAGTTCACGTATACCAGAGGCTTCATGTATTGATGTATTGATGCTCTGATGGTATTAGTGTAGTGTCGCATAAACCTCCCAACTCTTTTTTCCTCTCCTCTCCACCCCCCCCCCCCCCCCCCCCCCGCCCTTCCTGTCGGGGTTATCACGCCTGCCCTACCAACTTGGTCAGTGTCGCCGCTCAACCTGAACATGACCTCACACTGAAGTTTGCCCGGGTGTCACTTCTCTGCACCGTGTCTGTACTGAATCAGCTTTGATGACTAGTTTGACGGATGCGCAAGAAATCTCAGCAACGAATGTTTGTTGGATGCTATGAGCGGTATCACAGAAGAAACCGCAGCAATGATAAAGCGTTGAGCACTACGCGCGGTATCACAAGCAAAGCGTTTCGCGGAGCGAAATGACGTTGAGCTGCATCTCTGTGGCACTCGGACAGCGGGAACAGCATAAAGCCATGAAAACTTTGAAACAAAGAGTAACTCAACCAGATGCAGAAACTTCGTAAAAGAAAAGAAAAGTTACGGTGTTAATATCCTCCAGACAGGAAACGGCGAATCCCAGGGCACCCTATGTGATAGCCTGTTTGTTGACCTATAGTGCCGGGATCTAACCGGTAATTACCCTAAACCAAAAATGTCACGCAAGAAGTGAACATAGCCCGCAGAACGGAGAAAAGGGTGAGGACACTGTGTGTGTGTGTGTGTGTGTGTGTGTGTGTGTGTGTGTGTGTGTGTGTGTGTGTGTGTCCAGCTCGTGCAGACCACAGAGAGCGTTTCCAGGGCTGTCAACACGTACAAAACAAACAACAACAACAAGCAAACGAAACGCAAGCAAATAAACAAGCAAAACACAAACATCAAAACTAGGAAATCACTCCCGTGTAGGGAAACTCCGATGTGTACACAGGTACACTTCTCCAGAACATGTCCATGCAGCAGTCCTTCAGTCGATTAAAACCAAGCCATGTTAAGTGCATCGACCACTCCGATAATTTCGCTCAAATTTTTCTTTAAAATCGAATAAAAAAAAGATATTTTGAGGTAATTCCACTGCAACAAAGATATATTGAAATGCCCAATTAATGAACAGCACAGCAGAATGGGCAGCAAATGCCTATTCCAGTGGTTAAAATCCCACTGTCTAGTCACACGATTACAAAAAAAAAAGAACTTGCATCTCACAAAGTTTATAAAGAAAGAAAGAAAGCAATAAAAGAAAACGTTTTTTCCAGACCACGGGATGATGAACAGACCACAAATACAGAAAAGCGGTTGGCAACAGTACAGAGAGAAAAAAAGAAGAAAACCTAAATTCAAACAGAAAACCAAGTCAAAGAGAGTGACACAAAAGAAGAAATTACTACCGGATTTCTACAAGACAGGGGCACAGTTCACACTGAAAGATCCTCACCTCCCCCTCTCTCCCCTGCATTCCTATGGTGTGAATTGAAAACGCATGCAGAATGTTCAAAACACACATTAAAGAACGGACCAAAGGGGCAGAAAAAAAGAGAGTGAAGACATGGAGACCAAAATAAAAAGTTATTTAACAAAAAGTGAAAGAAAAAAAGAAATTACGAGCACAATATCGCAGAAGACTGGAACACAGTTGATACTAAAAGAACCCTACCCCCCCCCCCCCCCCCCCCCCCCACACACACACACACTTTTTTTGGCATGGGGTTTCCACTGTACAAGGTGAGGTCTAGGTGAGAGGTGTGCTGCAGACTGGCTCACAAGATGATCAGTATGACCGAGGTGAAAAATAAACACATGAAACAGGTTCAGAAAAGTTTCGTACAGAAAATCCTGACAGAACTGTGTTCACGTGTTGGCAACATTGGAAAATTGTTTCAGGATACTGAGGAAATGTAAGCTAGAGCAGGAATGAGCTTCGTGGGACCTCTAATGTCCTTTCCTCTAGGATGTTGAAAACTTCTGTATTACAAAAGAAAAGAGGCGGGGGTGCATCACGGAATGAGGGACCGTGTGTGTGTGTGTGTGTGTGTGTGTGTGTGTGTGTGTGTGTGTGTGTGTGTGTGTGTGTGTGTGTGTGTGTGTGTGTGTGTGTGTGCGTGTGTGTGTGTGTGTTTGTGTCCATACCCCCAAAGGGGTGACAGGATAATTAAATCTTGAATCTTGTGTGTGTGTGTGTGTGTGTGTGTGTGCGTGCGTGCGTGCGTGCGTGCGTGTGTGTGTGCGTGCGTGCGTGCGTGCGTGCGTGTGTGCGTGCGTGCGTACGTGCGTGCGTGTGGGTGTATGTGCGCGTGTATGTGTGCATGCGTGGGTGGTGTGCGCGCGCGCGTGATTGTGTGTGTGTGTGTGTGTGTGTGTGTGTGTGTGTGTGTGTGTGTGTGTGTGTGTGTTTGTATGTGTGTCAGGAGTTGGAGGTGGAGATGGTACGGGGGAGCACGAAAGTTCAAGAAATCCACCTGACATCTCCAATTTCTGAAAAGGCAAGGCGGGTGGAAGGGGCATAGGGTGGGGTGGAAAGCTGACGAAGTAGCATTAAGGGGTGGAAGAGGTGGTGGGAGATGTCTCTCCAATGAAATAAAACAGATAATTGCGTGGTTTCTTAATTACATCGGCTACAAGCGCTACGTGAACAAGTTTACTCTATTATCATTATCATCATCATAATGGTGATCAGTATTATCACTACGATTATCAACAGCAGCAATAGTAATAGTAGTTACAGTCGTATTTTCTTATTTTTGTCATCTGTCCATCACCCCCTCTGACGCCATCCTAGCCAGATTTTTTAAAAATTCTCCATCGACTGTGCAACAGTTCAAAAGAATATACTGAGGAAGAGGGGCATCAACTTTTTGTTAAAGAAAATAAGAACCCGAAGGTATAATCAGACGTAGGACACATGGTTGCGAGATGGCGTTGACCTGACTTAGTCTGATGGAAATGATGCAACAACAATCAAGAATTTATGACCATACTACCTGCACCCTACATACCTTTACACCTTTAAAAAAAAAAAAAGCCTTCGAATCAAATTATCTTCCATCCCACCCAACGCACCACCCCAACACCTAACCTCGCCCCCTCCATCCTCGGTGAACGCGCAAAATCATTTTTGTCGCCAATACCGTCTTTTTCTCAAGCAGCGGACGAGGACTACAGCTGACAGGAAATGTCGAACAACAGCGTTTAGGTCACTCGCGCACAAAGACTTCAAGGTGGTCAAACTTAAAGGAACATTTGAAGCAGGGGTAAGCGGGAGAGGCTGGAGGATAGGGAATTGGGAGGGCAGGGGGGGGGGGGGGGGGGGGAGGATTGTAGTGGTTGAAGAGGGAGTCACTTTATTGCTGAATTTATTAGCAACATACAGACTAAATGAAATGGAGCGAGGGAAGGGATGCAAGCTCGCGGAGAAAAGAAATGTTTCGCCTGATTCACCGTCGCAAATGCAGGTCCTGCATTTGTGTGTGTGTGTGTGTGTGTGTGTGTGTGTGTGTGTGTGTGTGTGTGTGTGTGTGTGTGTGTGTGTGTGAGAGAGAGAGAGAGAGAGGGGTCAGGGAGGGTGGGTGTACAGATGTGTGCGTGTGTGTGTGCGTGCGCGCGCGCGCGCGCATGTGTGTGTGTGTGTGTGTGTGTGTGTGTGTGTGTGTGTGTGTGTGTGTGTGTGTGTACCTACGTACATACACTCTCAGATTCCATTTCAGAACCATCAGACTTTCTCCCCAGTTATTCTCCGATCCACCTTCAACTCCCTCTTCCTCCCTTTGAGACAGATTCCAACAAAACAACCCCCCTTGACAGACGACCCCCGAACCCCAGCACCAAAGACCACCCCCCCCCCCCCCCCCCGCCAATCCTACCCGCCATCGCACGGCGGTTCCGCCGACCCTCCCTCTCTGGACTCTTTTGGCCTTCCTCTCCTCTCGGGACCAACACAGGGTGCCACCTCTCCAAGGTTCTAGAAGTCCGTGACCCGACCTGAGCTGGCGTGCTGTCAGCAGCTACATGCTGCATATTTCATTTAATGTTACGATTTAGTAACATTAGCCTTGTCCACATAACAGGGCAATCACGAGTCATTAGGCGTATTTAATACCATCTGACTGCGCCATTGGCCCTGCTAGCTGTGGATTTTTTCCCCCTTTTTAATTTGATAACCACATTAACTTTTTTTTTCAGTCCACCTAGCAGAGCATTCACGAGTCATTAGGCGTATTTAATACCATCTGACTGCGCCATTGGCCCTGCTATCTATGTAGCCTCCCTCCTTTTTATTAGATGACGATATCAACTTTTTTTTCAGTCCACCTAACAGGGCATTCACGAGTCATCAGGCGTATTTAATACCATCTGACTGCGCCATTGGCCCTGCTAGCTGTGGAGTTTTTCTCGCTTTATTCGATGATCACACTGGCCTTTTCCCCCCACACAACAGGGCATCCACGAGTCATTAGGCGTCTTTAATACCATCTGACTGCGCCATTGGCCTTGTTAGCTGTGGGGATCCCCCCCCCCCCCCCCCCGCCCCCGCTTATTTTTGATAATTACTTTAACCTTTTTTGCAGTCCACGTAAATGAGCATTCACGAGTCATTAGGCGTGTTTGATACCATCTGACTGCGCCATTGGCCCCGTTAGTGTGGAGTCCCCTCACCCATCGCCCTTTATTCGATAACAACATTAACTTTCTTAGTCCAAGTAACAGGGTATTCACGAGTCTTTAGCCGTGTTTAATACCATCTGACTACGTTACTGGCCCTGTTAGTTGTAGAGAATTTTTTTTTTCTCAGCACCTGTGGCCTACGACATTCTTTGGTGGACAGAGGATCACACTTGTCTAGAACCAAGGAGATGGCACCCTCTATTGACCCTAGTCTAAAGTCGGAAAAAAAGGTGTGTGTGGGGGGTGTGTGGGGGGGGGGGGCATTCAGAGAGGGAAGGTGCTTGGAACCACCGTTTGAGGCCTTGGGGGGTGATCCCGATGCTGAGGATTCGGGCGGACGTCCACCAAGGTGAGGTTGATTGTTGAAACGTGTCTCAAGGGGCAGGAAGTCGGGTTTGAAGACGGATCGTGAGAATAAATGAGGAAAAAAGGCCATGACGGGGCTGACATAGAATCTCTCTCTCTCTCTCTCTCTCTCTCTCTCTCACTCACCCACCCACCCACCCTCCCCCTGTCCGTCAATCCGTCCGTCTGTCTGTCTCTCTGTCCTTCCGTCGCTATCTGTCTGCCTGTCTCTCCCCCCCCCCCCCCTCTCTCTCTCTCCATTTCAGTCTGTCTAAATCATGAATTCATTCATTCATTCATTCATTCATTCATTCATTCAGTCAGTCGGTCAGTCAGTCAGTGAGTTAGCCTCTCTCTCTCTCTCTCGTTGTGTGTGTGTGTGTGTGTGTGTGTGTGTGTGTGTGTGTGTGTGTGTGTGTGTGTGTGTGTAAAAACGCTCACAAGCCATCTATCCAATTAAAACGATTACTATTACGAGAACAATTTTAACATAACAATGGCAGGATGGGGGAGGGGGGTGGAGGAGCGGGAGGATGGGGGAGGATGGGGGAGGGGTGGAGGAGCGGGAGGATGGGGGAGGGGTGGAGGAGCGGGAGGGGGAGGGGTGGAGGAGCGGGAGGATGGGGGAGGGGGGGGAGGAGCGGGAGGAGGGGGAGGGGGGGGGAGGGGTGGAGGAGCGGGAGGATGGGGGAGGGGTGGAGGAGGGGAGGATGGAGGAGGGGGAGGGGAGGATGGGGGAGGATGGGGGAGGGGTGGAGGAGCGGGGAGGATGGGGGAGGGGTGGAGGAGCGGGAGGATGGGGGAGGATGGGGGAGGGGTGGAGGAGCGGGAGGATGGGGGAGGATGGGGGAGGGGTGGAGGAGCGGGAGGATGGGGGAGGATGGGGGAGGGGTGGAGGAGCGGGAGGATGGGGAGGGGGGAGGAGGGGGAGGGGGGGGAGGATGGGGGAGGATGGTGGAGGGGTGGAGGAGCGGCAGGATGGGGGAGGGGGAGGAGGAGAGGGAGGAGGGGGGGGAGGGGGGGGGTGGAGGAAAAAACGAAAGCAGTTTTCACCGTGAGTCACTGCATTCAGTGACAGAGAAAAAAAAAAAAAAGAAAAGAAGGAAAATACAACAGTGGCAGTCATTACTAGCAACATGATACCTATTGCAATGATCAGCATAGTTTTTCGTTCACGAGTTCTGCTGTTTCTAGTACTGCTATTGCTGGTGGTGCTTCGTCACAACTCTTACTACTACTAGGCCTACTACTACTACTATTACTGTTGCTGCTGCTGCTGCTGCTATATGCCCAGTACATTACGACAGTCATGGCAAGACGATCTAACAAAATTTTGTCAACAATGGTGTTGAGCACGTACATTTCAAATGCACACACACACACACACACACACACACACACACACACACACACACACACACACACACACACACACACACACACACTCTCTCTCTCTCTCTCTCTCTCTCTCTCTCTCTCTCTCTCTCTCTCTCTCTCTCTCCTGCCAAAAAGTCGGAGAAGTCGTAAACTAATTAAAAGGGGCGATGGGTAAGGACCAGAACGCTTCCTAGATGAAACAATTGTAGGAAGCTGTAAAACTTGTGGTCACGTCTGCCTGGCGAGCAGAGAAAGGGAGCCAGTTACACAGACAGAGCGACCCTGGTATGAAAGGAAAACATTGGCCGTAGGAATCAGGCCTGAAAGATGTAAGTCTGTACATGTGAATGCCAGACAGAAGAACGTTGGCCGTATGGTTTTGGCCTAAAAGAAGGGAATCTGTGCATGTGGATCGCAGCAGCAGAACGAAGGTAAAGAAGTGTGGACAGACTGAGGGGTTCAGAGTAACACGCTGGAGCCTGGTCTTCACGTGATTTAAACGACAGAAGAGAGATTAAAGTACACCTCTGGTTCAAAGTGCGACCGGCAAGGGGAACAACAGAGACAGGTGCAACGAAAGCATAGTTAGAGGATCCGAAAACACGCCGTGCAGCAATGTTCTGGATTTTATTGTGGCTGCATCCTCAGGACCACAAAAGATTTTCCGTTATCTGGTGTACAATGGACAAAGGAGCCCATACAAGTAGAGACAGCTTTTTCATTAAGACAGAAACGGAAGGAACCGAGTCTTCTGCGCTTGACGTGGAAGGTGCGACTAATGCAAGGGAAGAGATTTGTTGAAACGAGTGTCGTCAACCAGCACTCCCAGATTTTCACCCCATTGAGAAAATTTCATTTTTAAAAACTCGTTTTTTGTTTACACGCTTAGGAAAGAACAGCTCTATGAAAAAAGAAAGAAAGGGGGAAAGGGGGTGAGGGCGGGGACAGACAGTTCTAAAATCGATGCTGGAGACAAGAAGATAAGAAGTTATGGCCGTCAGAACTCTCCGCAAGATGCCGCTATGTAAGGAATAAGCAGCTGAAAAAGACGATCGCTTCACATGAGCTACTGAAGCCCACGATCATTGCTAAGTGTGACTAATACGTGCATATTACATGTCCTTCAACAGAAGAACAACTATATGGTTTAAGTTACATGGTTTAGTGCAAACGGGGAGCTGGGGTGGGGTAGGAGTGGGCTGGGGAGGGTGCAAACCAAAGTGAGAGAAAAAAATGAAAAATCGACTTCGAGTGAAGCCAAAGAAGCTACAACTTGTATACGAAAAAAAAAACTGAAGCGTGCATGAAATCTGCACGAGATGATCGAAGATCGGCAGCAGTGAGAAACAGAGCAGCAGCCCGGCTCTCCATCACCTCGTCCCTGCAGTCGACTGCTAACTTTTATTATGAAAGAGTTTTCAAATAAAAGAATTATTTCTTTACTTCTGTGTACAATGACTGTCACGACTTATGATCCTGATGGTCTCATTGAGCAATACTTTAACTGATTACACCAAACGGTAAAAAAGGCGAAGAATATGGAAAGCAGACTGGGAAAACAAAATAACCGAAACCGCTATCCAAACTACAGAGATCCAAAAGCAAAAGGAGAGAGGAAATAATCGTCGGGCCAATGTTGACATTCATGTTTGTTTATGACAAGAACCGATGGCTGACGCACTCAGCGTGGTTTAGTTTTTACATGTCCTAGGACGCCAATCGTCCAGCTTATATAACGTGCACTGGTTTACATGACTATATGTACGTACGTCACTTTTTTCCGTCCTCCCTCTCTCTCTATCACTGTGTGTGCGCGTGCGTGCGCGCGCGCGCGCCTGTGTGTGCTGACAGTACTTTCTCTCCTTTGCGTGGTGACGACCCTGAAATGGCTCCAGCTGGTCGGCTGGACTACAGCAACAAGCCAGTGACTGAATCACAGACAGCTGATCTGGGTAAGGTAAGGTAAGGTAAGGTAATGTTGCTTATAGCCCAGCCGACCGCAAAAGGCCATATCAGGGCTGTCACCGCGTTAAAGTCAACTCACAAGTCATAAGAAAAAACAAAAACAAACAAACAAAAAACCTTTGCTGATCTGGGGTTTATCCCTCAAGGTATTCCAAGGTTCATAACTGACGGAGAAAACAGGTGCTGTCACGTCTTGGTTACCTACGACTTCAGAGAAGACACAGTGTTGGCCAGGTGGTGTGCAAGATATTTCACACCTTACAAAGTGAGTAACATAATGCCAGGCGTGCATCGGGCATCCTACACTTCGCGGCGAAAGTAACAGTGTCAGGCGTGCATCTTGTTTCCTACATTTTACGTCCAAAATAACTTTCATACATTTTACGGCCAAAATAACAGTCTCAGATGTGCATCAGGTATTCAACCTCTTACAGACAAAGTAACAATGCCAGACGTGGACTGGGTATCCTACATCTTACAGCGAAAGTAACATGGTGCCGCGTGCGCACGGATATCCGACATATCACGGATTAAGTAGCATGTTGCAATGAGAGTGTTATCAAAATAACATGGTGCCAGTTATGAACGGATATTGTGCCCCCAAATTAACACAGTGCGCGACATGAACGAATATCCTACACTGGAGATAACACAGTACCAGATATAAACGGATAACCTACACCGAAAATGATATGGTACGAAACATGAACGGATGTTCTACACCGAAGATAACATGGTGCCAGGTATGAACGGATATCCTACTCTGAAAATAAAATGGTGCAACATATGAACGGATATACTACACTGAATATAGCATGGTTCCTGGTTGACCCAGAAGTGATGCATCGCGTCTGCAGTTCGAAGTTCCGACTGAGGCAAAAAAATTCATCATCTCCGCTGCCCATTTTAATGCGCTGTTCTGCTTTCCCCGAGCTCCACCTTCCCCGCCCCCACACATGCTGTCTGAAATGGTTCATCTGATCTATCACATAAGTTAGGGTGCATGTGAACATCACGCCTGAATGCATATAAAACAATTAACAGGTAAATAGTCCTAGTATGTCCAATGTACCTATCTCAACAACAACAAAATAGACAGGCCTGAATTGGCCAGTGCAACGATCAAAACATGTATACATAGTGGACATTCCTGATATCGCCAACTACAAGAAAGATAAATGACGAAATCATGGGGAAAGCAAAACAAAAAGCAACATCAAGATTTTTTTAAACAAAATAAACAGTAGAAGGACATAATAATAAAAAAGAGAAGGTAGACAAGGCCGTGGGGAAAATGGATTATATGAAACCATGACAAAAGGAAATATGGGTGTGTGTATCAAACGAATGGAAATAAAGATGATGGCATCA
>JADBJO010001986.1:85000-87500 GCA_016801955.1 Conus betulinus | reverse complement strand
TCCAAGTGACTGTTCAACCATCCCTTTCTCCTTGTAAATAATACACACCTTTTTCTTCTTTGTCTTATCCTTTTTTTTTCTTTCTTGATGATTTCTCACTGTTTTTAGTTTTACCTCTGTCTGGGTTTTGCTCTCTTCTCTTCATCATTCTTTAATTTTCTCCCCATGAAGAAGGGCCTTAGGCTCGAAACGTCGGGATAAAAAAACTCACCCCAAAGGGCCAGCTACCACACTCCGGTCAGTTTGACCCCTTTTTCCTCCAACATACTGCACATTCTATCACTTCAAATTTAGCGCTGTTTACAACATGACCATTCCAAAGCCTTCACATCTCAACAGTTTGTTTTAGCCATTAAAAACCCAAACCCAAGTTTCACGTTCACGTTCACACCACAGCCTGATTCTTTCTTTTCACTGCTGTCCAACACGAGTACCACTCCAAAGTCTTCTGTGGTAGCCTGCCTACACCCCTTTGAATGATTTTCAACCAATATTGGATACACTTCACAGAGAAAAAGGAAGAAAAAAGAAAGAAGGATAGAAGGAAAGAAAGAAAGAGAAAGAAAGAAAACAAGAAGCCAGGGCATGCAGCTGTCTCAATAAATTCACGATTATTTGGCATTCGCTGTGACGCTCAAAGAAATTTCAAGCGAAAAGACGGATTTCTTAAGATAAACAGCAGAAAATCAAACCATTAACTCCGTTCCGTATGACACACAGATCGAAACTGACTGATCAGATGACTTACCCAAACAAAGTTAGAAACGTATTATATAGCCGATAGACCCTTATGGGCAAAAGTAAAACTGAATGGGTTGAGAAACACGCACATATTTACAATACTTCAACGACAGGAATTTCTTGCAAATCTACTTTCTTTCTTTGTCTGTCTGTCTGTCTGTCTGTCTGTCTCTCTGTCTGTCTCTCTGTCTCTCTGTCTGTCTGTCTCTCTCTCGCTCTCTCTCTCTCTCTCTCTCTCTCTCTCTCTCTCTCTCCTCTGTAACTGAAATGTTGTCTTAGACAGAAATGACATCTTTGCTATCTCAGTCAACAGCAAGCTCCACCCCTCTCCATTGGGTTCCTTGTAATGAAAGTGATGTGCTTCTTCACGGAAGTTGCAATTTCCGTCTAGACGACTGCATTAGTGCATTCTTTGTCCAGACTGCTGTATTGCATTCTTTGTCCAGACTGCTGTATTGGTGCATTCTTTTGTCCAGACTGTTGCATTGGTGTATTCTTTGGTCCCAGACTGCTGTATTGGTGCATTCTTTGTCCAGACTGCTGTATTGTGTGCATTCTTTGTCCAGACTGCTGGTTTGGTGCATTCTTTGTCCAGACTGCTGTGTTGGTGCATTCTTTGTCCAGACTGCTGTATTGGTGCATTCTTTGTCCAGACTGCTGTATTGGTGCATTCTTTGTCCAGACTGCTGTATTGGTGCATTTCTTTGTCCAGACTGCTGTGTTGGTGCATTCTTTGTCCAGACTGCTGTTCATTCTTTGTCCAGACTGCTGTATTGGTGCATTCTTTGTCCAGATGCTGCTGTTTTTTGTCCAGACTGCATTCTTTGTCCAGACGGCTGTATTGGTGCATTTTTTTTGTCCATACTGCTACATTGTTACATTCTTTGTCCAGACTGCTACATTGGTGCATTCTTTGTCTAGACTGACTGCTGTATTGTTGCATTCTTTGTCCAAACTGCTGCATCGGCGTATTTTTCATGGGCATTGATGCATCCTTACATTTTGACGTTACGCTATAGAGGACACGATGTGTCGACACCACGGAGGAAAGGGACAGAGAGATCATCTGTCGACACACAAATCCTCGTCCATGACCGTCAAATCTGGAACAGACTAACGTGTCTGCTCTCTATCCTTGCGGCCCAACGACTCGTTACAAAGTATAGGAAGCAGGGCAAGTCGTGTCAACAATATTGTCAATACGTCCTATACAAAGAGCAGTGACGTTGTCTCCATGATTTGCTAAATTTTGAGAAACCGGTGAGCAAATTATTAAAGAAAAACAAAACAAAATAAACTATGTAACAAACTGCAAAACACAATATTAACGCAGTCTTAAAAAAATTGCTCCGTATTAAATTGATGAAGTCAGACTGTATAGGTTCGAATCCCGTCGCTCAGCTTTTCTCAAAATAGACCGCGGGCAGGACATCTTCTTTCTCAACAGATTGCAACTCAGGCAATGCTCGTCTTATTCAAAAGCAATTTACAGCAGTCAGTTCAGTTCAGTTAGGCCGATCTCCCTGCCCAGCCTCTGTGACGTACTCCTTCCACTTGCTCCTGTCCAACATAGCTGCCTTGACCTCACCGATGTTTTCGAGGCCAGTGTCCCTTTTGAGAAGATCAATGAAGTCTGTTGTCTTCCTTCCTTTGCTCGCTCTCCCCCCAGCTGGCTGCCACAGTGCAAGTTGTGAAGCAGCCTCCTCTGGATGTCGCATACAGTGACCGGCCAGGCAAAGCCTACGAGTTCTTATCTTGT
>JADBJO010001986.1:67500-70000 GCA_016801955.1 Conus betulinus | reverse complement strand
CAGGATCCGTCAGCAAGATGTTTTCCCCCATACGTTCTCCCTGAACATGAACGCTGTTATGAACTGACAACTACCAAGAAGAAACACATTAAAAAAAAAAAGACAAACACCAAAAAACGTTTCTGGTGTTACATACGTTGCCTTTTCGTATTTATTTCCTATCTCATTGAAATGTACATGGGAAGTAACTCTTCCAGTCGGCCCTTCCCTTTTTTTCCTAGATGTAAAATAGTTTTGTGTCTCCACCCATTGGGTGAAAAGAAGTTTGTTTTTTTTTAAAGAGTAAAAGTCTTAACTTTCGACCCCCTTTCCCCTCACATGCGACTGTAAACACTCTTTCACACACACACACACACACACACACACACACACACACACACACACACACACACACACACACACTTCTCTTATATTCTTTCTCTCTATGTGTCTCTCATACACATATCCTACTTTTACACTCATTTCTCTCTCTCTCTCTCTCTCTCTCTCTCTCACACACACACACACACACACACACACACACACACACACACACACACACACACACACACACACACACACACACACACATACATACGCACACACACACACACACGCTCGCGCGCGCGCGCGCTCGCATACCGTTCTCTTACACCCAAGTCTCTCTTCCTCCCTCCACCCTCTCTCTGTCTCTCTCTCTGTCTCTCTGTCTCTCTCTCTCTCTCTCTCTCTCTCTCTCTCTCTCTCTCTCTCTCTCCACTCCGCGCCACCCCCAAGCAATGGAAGCCTCATTATACAGCTCGGGGTGTCGGTCATTCCAGCAGCCTGAAGGGCTTCGGCCACACAGCGGGCGGCGAAGAAAGGCCCTGCAGCAGGCCACAATCTAAATGCAAACACTGCTGCACGAGTCAATCACTTTGATCTGGCCTGCAGGCTTCAGAGAGAGAGAGAGAGAGAGAGAGAGAGAGAGAGAGAGAGAGAGAGAGGAGGAGGGGGCGGGGGGTGGTGGGAGGGGATGGAATACAGATAGTAGTCGACTTCCGTCCCGAACAAGAGTCTTCCCGTCACGACTGGACGAGATAAGTCTGTCACAGAACTTCTCAAGTATCAAGGTTATTCATTCACACTCTCTATCTCTCTCTCTCTCTCTCTCGCTCTCTCTCTCTCTCTCTCTCCTCTCTCTCTCTCTTGTCATGACTTGCACTGCAGCCTAAATCTCCACACTGATAGACGCTCTGTCTGTGCATGATAATAATGTGAATGACATGTACTAGTGTCTCGTTGCTTTCAAGGATCTTCCTTGATTCACACGTTTGGTTGTTAATCAACCACAATCGACATTATTAGACTTGGGCTGATATCTAACAATGACTGAAACTTCTGTAAAGCTCTGATTTTGGATTATTTGTGTGCGTTTTGAGTTGACCGACATCATCTTGAAATGCTGTCCACAGACAATAAAACAAAAACGCTGAAACAAAGCCTAGCTGAGTTGATAGCATATCCCACCTTTTTTAGTACCTCTAGTATCTCTAACGCTTATTCAATCTTTTACATCCTTTGTACTTTTACCCTCTCTTATCTCATCCTTTGTATCTTTTACACCTTCTTTGTACCGCGCGCCTTCAGCAGCCTCTCGTGGGCCTTGTCCCTTATGCCCTGGACAAATTCCTTACTCTGGCATCTTTAACAGCTTCCGATTTCTGTTGTGCATTCATTCGTTATTCCCTAAACATTTCATGGCTTTCCATGTTTCTCGTGCCTTTTATGGCTTCATTGTTTGCGCCCCTTTTCAGCTTCCCTTGTCCCTTGCACGTTTAACAGCTACCTCTATCTTTGTGCTTATACCACTTCCTTATCCACTGCATCTTTATCAGCTTCCTCTATCCTAGACATCTTTACCAACAGCTTCCCCTATACCTTGCAACCTTGGCAACTTTCCCTGCTCCAGGCTTGTTAATAAGCATCTTTCCCTGTCCTTTACAATTGCCATTATTTTCGCCAATCCCGGGTTTCTCTGAAATTTCCCCCATTCCTGACACCCTTTAACGACTGTCCTCATAGGGGCATCCTTGGCAGCCCTCCCTGTGTCACGGTACCTTTTGGCTGCTTCCCATACTTCTTTGACCTCTTACCAGCTTCCCTTGAAACGGGTACGCTGAACAGCATCCTGTATTCTAGATATCTTTAACTACTCCGCCTGATCCAGATAATCTAAAACAACTTCCCCTCTTTAAGTTACCTTTCAAACAACCTCCCCTTCTCCTTCTTCTTATCTTCAGCCAGTTCCCCCTACTCCACTTTTTTTTTTTTTTAACAATTTCCCCTGTTCAAGACAATCTTAAACAACACCCACTCTTTTAGCCACCTTTAAAACAACTTCCCCCTGTTTCGGGCGCCTTTTAAACAACTTCCCCTACTTTAGATACCTTTGAAAAAACTTTCCCTACCTTAGGTACCTTTGAAACACCTCCATTATTTTAGGTACCTTTAATACCATTTCTCCCAGTTAAGGTACCTT
>JADBJO010001986.1:55000-60000 GCA_016801955.1 Conus betulinus | reverse complement strand
GGGGCTTCGTCCTCTGGCCCTGCCAGTTTTCTGTCTCGTCTGACCGTTTCTTTTCTCCGCCCTCTTGCCATGATTTTCGCGTGATGATAAATGTCATATTGAGCCACGATGTGTAGACTGAGAAGAGAGGAGACGGTGGGATGTGGGAGTGGGGAAGAGAGGGGAGAGAGAGAGAGAGAGAGAGAGAGAGAGAGAGAGAGAGAGAGAGAGACAGAGACAGAGAGACAGAGAGAGAGCGAGAGAGAGAAGAGAGAGAGAGAGAGCGAAAGAGAGGAGAGTGAGACAGAGAGAGAGAGATCGAAAGAGAGAGAGAGAGAAAGAGAGAGAGGAGAGAGAGAGAGAGAGAGAGAGAGAGAGAGAGAGAGAGAGAGAGAGAGAGAGAGAGAGAGAGAGAGAGAGAGAGAGAGAGAGAGATTTACGGAGAAAACATGGAAGGAAATTGACCAGAAAATCTTTTTTTTCTCAAAGGGACCGCCGTGCAGGAGAAGAATGAAAAAGGAAAAAAAAGGGAGAGAGAGAAGAAACAGGAAGAAACATTGCCGAAACACAGAAGACAAGTGCGATCTCGCGTTTACATGTGATGTTCAAAGACAAGAAAAAACAGATGATAACGTTCGAGGCGGGATGGAACTACATAGAAAACTATGCATGAGAGAGAGAGAGAGAGAGAGAGAGAGAGAGAGAGAGAGAGAGAGAGAGAGAGAGAGAGAGGGGGGGGGAGACTGACTGACTGACTGACTGACCAACACACTAACAAAATGAAACAAACCAGGCGTGACTTTCTGAAATGCAGACATATTTTTTCCCCGTGTTTGAATGGGATGACATGGTGATCGTGTGCCTTAAGTAATATCAGATCATTAACATCATTCATTATCAAACCTGCAAAGTCGGCAACATTGCAGCGAATGAAGACACTTAGCGCGATTACAAGCGATTGAATATCCAATAAGGATCAGACAAGTCTGACAAGCATCGAGACAAACAGTAATGTTTGAAACAGACACACAGACAGACAGACAGACAGACAGACAGACACACACACACACACACACACACACACACACACACACACACACACACACACACACACACACACGGGAGTTGTGGTTACGGTAGCCCGATCGATCCGATTTGATTTTTTCTGTCGACGCGAAAATTTTTTCAGGGACAGGACAAGAAAGGAAAGAAAGAAAGAAAGAAAGAAAAAAGAAAGAAAGAAAGGAAGGAAGGAAGGAAGGAAGAAGAAAAAAAAAAAAAAGAAAAAACTGAAGATATTAACGTTAAACGAAACCTCCACCATCAAATCATCGGCGAGTTAACATTGGTTCTGACTCCATTCCCCATACAATCCTTCAAATGAGACTATAAACCGAGGTTCCTTGTGTGAACACACGCATATTATCTTGCGCACACGTAAAATCCTACCATCAACTTTCGGAAGAGAAGGCCGTTGGTATGGATGACACGTTACACACCACCCTGCGTGAGAAATGGAAAGAATGAAGTAAGTAAGGAAATCGAGTGAACGATACTGAACGATACTGACTGGATGACACGGGAAACGACTGAATGAAGCGCCAGCTGGCAGCTCTTCAGTCGGCACTAACCAGGTAGGCAGCCCGTTGTGTAAACGAGTGTGGATTGTAAAGCGCTTAGAGCTTGGTCTCTAATCAAGGACAGGCGCTATATAAGTATTCATAGTAAGTTAGAGTGACCATTTTTTCCCAATAGAATCCAGAGAAAAGTAAAACTGAACAACTGCAGAAAAAAAGAGAAGAAAAGGAAAGAAAATTTGCTGAAAAAAAAATTGAAACCGCGAAGGGCAAGTCGCCTTTCGCCATTCCAGCAGAGGACACCAACATCACTAGACCTCCTATAAACTTCTACGCGAGAGACGGCAGTCGCGGTATTGCCCACCCGCAAAATAAAAGACGTCGACCAAAGTCGATCGAAGAAGTGGTCCTGGCCATGTTGGACCGAAAAAAAACAAACAAACAAACACAAAAAAAAAAAACACACACACACACCACTTGATGCTCAGATGGTCACCAAACTTGAACTGTGTACCATCTGGAATGCAAGTTTCGACATTTCTCGAGGGTGGGGGTGGAGAAAGAGGGAGGGAGCGGGATGAGGGAGGGGGAGTGGGCGGGGTAGAATAGGTGGGGGTGGGAGTGGGGGTGTTGCTTTTCGTCACTGGTAATCCTGGCATGAATCAGGGTGAAGATCAAGACATAAAAGTGAACATTGTGAATCATCGGGTGTCGGCTATTACGTGTGTCGGCTATTTCAAAAGTTTGTTGTTGTTGTTTTTTTCAAGTGCAAAATGACCTATCGACTCTATTTTCCCCACAGTACTGTGACCAAAACCGTCATCTTCATCATCATCATCATCATCATCATCATCATCATCATCATCATCATCATCATCATCATCATCATCATCATCATCTCCTCGTTGTCGTCGCTATAATTATAGTTATTATTTGGCTTTAGTAAAGCCAAGAGGATAGGCTATACGGTGTTATTTTATTGTGATGACCATGAGACGTACAAACGCTTTTACAGCCCTTTGGGCAATCCTGGACCTCCACAGTCCTCTGTCCTCAGTCCTGGGCAACAAAGGTAGGGGTGTGATAACCAGGCCAGTCCTTTACACACTGTCCGTCCGGGACTTCAAAAGGTCTGCCCCTAGAACATCCATCTTCCAGTGTGCCCTGTAGATTAGTCTTGGACAGGGAGTCGTGGTGAGATACATGTCCACCTTCCACCGTGTCCTGCAGGATGATCTTCAGGATGATCATGGACAGAGAGTCATGGAGAGACACATGCCCACCCTCATTGTGCCCTGTTGAATGGTCTTGGACAGATAGTCATGGAGAGATACATGTCACCCCTCCACTGTGTCCTGTACAATGGTCTTGGACAGGGAGTCACGGAGAGGTCCATAGTGCATACCCTTACCATGCCACCGTATGACGCTTAGTGTCCGCGTAAAGGTTCTTGTCTATCAACGTCGGTGTTGACTGGTGGCGCAATTTAGCCCTATGTCATCCGTTCCTTCTCGGTCAGTTCGTCTGAAGCGTTTTGTTCTCCGACACCGAAGCTGGAAGAATACAGAGCCAACAAAAGAAGCAAAAATACAGGAACGAGTCACGGACAAGTTTGCTTTGCCTACTGGTATCTCCGTAGAAATGGTATTTCTGGGCGTATACTTCGAAGGATTCACGAAATTCTTAGGAAGAATTTCTTTCCAGAGATGAAGTCATAAAGCAGGCAGGTGGAATGACCAGCGGAAATGTACGAATTTACAGTGGATACCATAGTTTTCAAAACTTGTTTAATCACTATGTTTTGCACAGTCAGCATACAGGTTCATTACATTTGAAAAGCAAGTGCAGACGAAATAGTTCATCGAGTGACTATGGGTGCGATGCATTTCCCAACAACGTGAAAGTTAGAGCTAATTTGGTTATGTACAGCAACCTGTGGAAAACAAAGGGAAATAAATGTGTATAACGTTCACAAAACTTGGTACATCACAAGAATGACGTCAAACCAGCTGTCTGTGCGCGCAGAGAAACATGCCATTTTTTCCCCTTTCATATGAATCTATTTATAGAAGTATGACTGAAACGGATCAAAACAGACGTTCAATCCATTAAATAAATTAAAACACACACACACACACACACACACACACACAGACACAGACAGACAGAGAGGAGAGAGAGAGAGAGAGAGAGAGAGAGAGAGAGAGAGGAGAGAGAGAGAGAGAGAGAGAGAGAGAGAGGGAGAGGGAATTTTAAAGCCAACGGTCAAACGATTTGTATAAATACGGCTAATACAGTCGTTTGAGCACTCGGAAAGTTATTTCTACAAAAAACTAAAAATTATCAAAGCACCTCTCCACCGTCCGTACTGTTTTCTTTTTTCTTTTTCTTTCAAACTTTCCTTTTTCTGTCTCATCTTGCGAACTTGGCCGACCCCCCCCCCCCCCCCCGGGTCTTGTCTGAGGTCACGATGCTCCGATCAGCTTACGGCAACTGACGTACATGTGCCTTTGTGAGAGCAGGTCATCGATTTTGTTGTATAAAACCAGACGCTGGGGGAGAGATGTGAGTGGGGAAAAGGGGGGGGGGGGGGGGGGGGGTAAGCGGGGGGTGAGTGAGCCGTGTGATTAATGTCAGCGTGTTCGTCACTTTGTCTGGGCGAAGAACTCCAGAAGACCGGTCCGGGATCAAGACCGACATTCTGATTAGGCCGAGTGGATCCAGTATAACTTAAGACCGATAAACTAACGAACAGGCTAATTATAGTCGGAGACGGTTCGCATCCTTCTGGGAGGTTTCCGACCGTCATTTTAGCACACCTCTTTGCTTCACGTTCACCTGGGATAATACTGACAACTGGCTGTGAAATGCATTATCATTAACACAACGACCGCTCTGTACATGCAGGAACAAAATTTGTGAAGATGCAGCTCCTCGAAGACACTATGTTGGGGAGAAAGGAGACAAAAAAAGAAGGAATGGGCGGTGGTGGGAGGGGGGGGGGGGGGGGGGGGGGGGGAGGGGGGAGGAAGGATGGCGAAGGGCGAGGGATGTTGTTGTCCGGGGCATCTTAGTGAAGGGGGAAGAGGGAAGGACAACCAGGTCGTGTTGACAAAGGATGTGCAAAACATGTCTCTTCCCTGTTTTTCCTCCAAAACGTGAATAAGATAATAATAATAAATAATAATAATAATAATAATAATAATAAACCCTTCATGACGTGTTCCTTTTCAGTTTCCTTAAAGCGAAGCTGTCATCCCAGCGCCATTTAAGGGTTCCTGCCGCGTATAGCGATATGCAGAGCCACTCCTGTCAAAGACAACAAAACATGTATACATACAACAAAGTTCCTGTGGCAGATCAAAACAAAGACAGAAACAAAGAAACACAAAACATGCTATGCTCATTGTCAGCCATTACGATTTGTTTGTAACTTAAAAGTTT
>JADBJO010001986.1:45000-47500 GCA_016801955.1 Conus betulinus | reverse complement strand
GGCCAGCTGACATAGGTTAGAACACCAAGGCTACACCAAAACGTTGTTATCTTCTGCACAGTTATGCGGGGATTGTCTTCAGTTGTGACAAGCTCCTAGCATAACATTATCAGTCTCCAAAATCCCCCGAAGTCGGAGTGCGGCTGCCCATGTGGCGGGGCGATCAAAAACGTCACACACGTAATGTTCTCATCCCCAGCTGATGCATTTGTACCATAGTGTTCAAGTACTTCGGCTGTTCGGATGATCCCTGGAGTCTTTTAGCCAGGGTACGACAAACAACAACTGATGCCACATTCATTGTCCACGATTCAGCGAGGTCGCCTTATACTGCTCACATGTAGCCTTTGCCTACGCAAGAATCACCAAGCGTGTGCTTCCAATTTGACAGCACTGACGCTCTCAGTTGCCAAAATCATGTGGTGGACAGCCAGCCATGAACAGGATGCACAAACTGAGCCAATCAGACCAGCAGGAAGTGGGTGAATGTCTAAAGTATGCGCGCCATCCAACTTCGCACAGCAAATGACAAAGACACTGATCCCCCGCTTTCATCTCTGGCCGCATGTGCTGCGTGGGCAACTCGTTAAGCACCATTCAAGGAGACAGCCTGAGACTGCTGATGCCGTCGCGCGGTCTCCGGGCGGCAGTGTAATTAGACGTAATAGACAGCCGCTACCGCCACGCTCTCTTCGGCCCCTGTCCGGGCTAACCAAGTGACGAAGGCAGTCTGAAGCAAGGTGCTTAGCGTCAAGTGTCAAGACTTTCACACTTTCAGCACGACAGCGGGTCCGCTGCTTTAGCTGGAGAACGTACAGTTCTGTTCCGTCAGTATGGGGACCGGCTAAGCAAAAGAAAACAAACAAACAAAAAACAAACAGCAACAACAAAAAAAAAAAAAAAGGAAAAAAAAAAAAAAAAAAAAAAAAAAGAAAAAAAAAAAAAAAAAGAAAAGAAAAGAAAAAAAAAAGAAAAAAAAAAAAAAAAAAGTAAAAAAAAGTATTTGTTATACAATCTGATTTAATACTAACTGATCCTGCTCCCGATTCCCGTTCTTACACAATTTTTATTTGGACTTTGCAGATGTGTGATACTTTGTAAACAGATGTGATGAATTTGTAGACACAAGCTAGAAAGGGTAACAGGACAGCGCAGACATGTATAGCAGTCGAATGGATGCTGGATCCGCACTTCCGAGTCGGCTCTGTCATCAGAGCTCCAGAATAAAAATGGAATGGGTTTGTCCTTAGGTCACCTTCCATCTGTCGACGAAACTGGTTGAAATCGGCTCAGTAGTTTGTAAGTAATCTTGCTGAACGAATCCTAGATCCGAACATTAATCCCAGATCCGTACTACAGATTTGTACCAAACCCAAGCACGTCCTCTTCTTAAAGGCCACGCTCTTTCTCTCCATCAATTTTCTTGAAATTGATTTGGTGATTTTGCGTAATTTTTTTTTTCTGACCAAATCCTGGATCCGTCTTGGATCTGGATCCACCGTACAGACCTTTACAAACTTGTACAGACCGCACTTCGTCATTCCACCAGGTTTCGTTTAAAACCGTTTCAGTAGTTCTCACGAATCTCGCTGACAGTCAGACAAGCGAACGGACGCTGATAAAAGTGTAACTTCGATGGTGGTGGTAACTCTGACATCCTCACAATGAATCAAGCATTCTCTTCCCATTGCACGCTGTGTCCCTGAACTGTGATTCTGACCCTCGATACTTGTAGTTTCCTACATAGGACACCAAACGTGACCGGGTTTCCACCCACACATTTACCCAAAATTCCCCCGCTTCCGTCCTCCTCCTTCCCCCCCCCCCCCCCCCCCCCCCCCCCATCCTCTACTCACCCCTCCCATTCCCGCACCAAGAATAACAGGAACAACACTTCTCTTCGTTGACAGTTTTATCCCAAGCTTGGGAAATCTCTGCCAGTCAACAAAAACATCGTTCCCTATCCAGCAACTGCCGCATGAATGCTAACCAATGGACGGAAACATAAATTGATTACTTTTATGGGGCTTTAAGGCCAAATGACATGAGACGGACTGACCAGAAAAAAAAAAAGATTCTTTCGACACTAAAATAAGTCTGAAAAGCGTGACTGCTTTTTTGTTGTTGCTCACTGTGCTACTATACGCGACGACTGTTTGATTACTTTTCTACGATTTCATGTGTCCAATCATCAGAGGCAGACGGGCGATTAAAGTTGTTTTTTTTTTTTTCTTCATCAGACATTGAAATGAGTCTGAGAACTTTGATTGGCTTTTTGTAGGGGAGCGAAGGAGGACAGAGAGAGCGAGCGAGTAAGCGAGAGAGAGAGAGAGAGCGAGCGCGAGCGAGAGAGAGAGAGAGAGAGAGATGAGAGAGAGAGAGAGAGAGAGAGAGAGAGAGAGAGAGAGAGAGAGAGAGAGAGAGAGAGAGAGAGGAGAAAGAGAGAGAGAGAGAGACAGACAGAGAGAAAGGACAGAGAGAGAGAGAAGAGACAGACAGA
>JADBJO010001986.1:32500-42500 GCA_016801955.1 Conus betulinus | reverse complement strand
GCACAAATATCACACACACACACACACACACACACACACACACACACGCACACTCACTGACCTTTTCAGTAGCTAACTTTCCCGTGACCTAGTCGAATACCAAAACGACGACTCCCCTCGTTAGCATTTCCACGTCCAGGCTTTTGACCCATAACGAGTTCCATTCTTCGTGACAATATCTCTTCTTCCCTTCTTCGTGGACAATTTCTCTTCTTCCCTTCTTCGCGGACAATATCTCTTCTTCTTCTTCGCGGACAATATCTCTTCTTCCCTTCTTCGTGGACAATTTATCTGGTTCCCTCTTCATGGACAATATCTCTCTTCTTCCCTTCTTCGTGGACAATTTCTCTTCTTCCCTTCTTCATGGACAATATCTCTTCTTCCCTTCTTCATGGACAACATGTCTTCTTCCCTTCTTCGTGGACAATATCTCTTCTTCCCTTCTTCGTGGACAATTTATCTGCTTCCCTTCTTCATGGACAATATCTCTTCTTCCCTTCTTCATGGACAATATCTCTTCTTCCCTTCTTCGTGGACAATAACTCTTCTCCCTTCTTGGTAATCTTCGTCAGGGACCGGACAATCATATTCTCTGCATTTAAAATGTATTTCTTTCTTCTATGATTAGAATTGCTTTTGTGATTGTTATTCTTGTTTTTGCGAGTCTGAAACGGCTCCCCCCCCCCCCCCCCCCTTTTTTTTTTTCTTCCGATTATTTGGCGATTTTCCCCCCATTTCCATTTCACACCTAGTCAGTGATTACATTTAAAAGGAAAAAAAAAAGATCCCGCTCCCTGAAGCGAAATGTCATTTCAACACGATGTCTCATCCTGAATTTCGTCAGGCGCTAGGCCTGTTGTTAAGTTGGCTGCCTGCCCTCATGTTGACCCCCCCCCCCCCCCTTTCTCTCGTCTGACTCCTATATTTACGGTTCCAATTCGGCCCTTGATGTTTCCGAACTAAGAAACACAGACACCAGATGCTGGAGCGTGACAGGCGAGCGTGAAGCTCACAGCTGCTTGCAAGAAGTGGCCTGCGTCTGTTCGACAGGTCTGCTGGATGCAGTGCCAATGCTCGTGTCAAGGGTAACACCTGGCAGTCCAAGTTCGTCCGCCCAGTTCGTTTTGTACCCATTTCACGTGACGTGAGTCCGTTTTTTTTTTTTTTTTTTTTGTTTTGTTTTTTTATTTTTGCAAGGTTGCGCAGTCTACAGCCTATGGGAGGGTACTAGTGTCAAAAGTCCATAAATATCCTTTTTTTTACCATCGAGGGTAAGATGTATCATTCAACTTTTTCTGTAATTCTTATACCCCCCCCCCCTCCCCAAAAATACACAAACAACAACAAACAAACAAACAAAAACCTCATTGTCACTGTTTTCTGTGGGGATAATAGTTTCTTTTCTTTGGGAAAAGAGTGATAATAAGCAATTTATCTGTTATTACTGTTTCGATGAAGGATAATCATTGTTTTCCATGTGAAAACAGGTCAAAGGTGGTAAAAAACAGGAAAAATGTCTAATCGCTGTGAGAGCGCACCAGCTTTACAACCTTTTGAATAACTGGGTTTTTTTTTTTTTTTTTTTTTTTTTAAACAGGTTTCTCGACCAAAACAGTTATTATCCTTCAACAAAATTGTGATATCAGTTTTCTCTGGATATCACTTACTGTCCTTGTTTTCTTGAAGGTAATAACTATTTTTCTTGGAATTGTAATAACAGTAATTTATTTCCCTAGCATTTGGTTTTGCTTTTCCCGTGAAAAAAAAAAAAACCCAGCCCGTTTCCCGTGGGGAAAACATAAAATCCAGCTAATACAGGCTTTTGATTCCGGTATTCGCCCATGTAATCCCCCCCCCCCCCCCCCCCCCCCTTATAATCCTCTCTTTGTGGCCCAGACATGACCACCGATTCTTTGCTCATCGTCCAGGGAAACGAACGCTCTGCTTGATATTCCCGTGAAATCTCTTTCTAACAATTTCTAACGGTTACAGCAAGTGTCACACACCACAACCCACCTTTATTCAGACTGCACTAGAAGGGTTTAGGTTTGTCTCTATGGATACATTTCTTAAAAAAAGAAGAAGAAGAAGAAGAAGATTCTCTTTATGCTGTGGGGTCGTTCGATGAACGGCCACCGGCAGTCCTAATCTGACCTGTGTGTGGTCGGCGGCGGTGCAATAAATCACACGCATGAAGTGAACAGTCAGTCATTTCTTTACTCTGTGTGTCTGTAATTGGTCCCTGCACCTGTTTGAGTCTCTTAAGTCTGCTTTCATTTGTCATGTTATGTACTTCGGGGAGAGAGAGAGAGAGAGAGAGAGAGAGAGAGAGACTGTGTGTGTGTGTGTGTGTGCAGCTTCCATCTCTATCTTTCCGTCTGTGTTTCTGAACGATACGAGGGCACATCCACCCAATCTCAAACTACGTCGCTGCTAGTGTCTACTTCATGGCTTTTTTTTTTTTAATTTTTTTTATTTCCAACGGACACTCCGCTGACAACTTAGCTCTACGGCTATTACCGGCATGGAGAGAGAGAGAGAGAGAGAGAGAGAGAGAGAGAGAGAGAGAGCAAAAACGAAAAAAAAAAAAAAAAAAAAAAAAAAAAAAAAAAGGAAAAGATACCCAGCGCCATCCGTCACCGTCACAGAGATTGATCATCAAAACTGCGAACGCCAACCAATGAAAGAGATGTTCTTCTCATGTACGTTGAAGGGCTTTGTTCAGTCATTATGTCTCTTCAAGGCTCTGACCCGCCTCGTCATGTGTCCGCCGGAGTGAATTTGCCTGGTCATTCTTGTTACGTGCCTTCTACTCGTGTGTTGGTGATGTCAGCGTCGTTACGTGTTTAAGTTCGTCCCGTCTGTCCTGATATGAACATGTCCGCACTGGCGTGCGTATATATGTCTGCGTATATACGAATATACGAGTCCCCGTGTGTGTGTGTGTGTGTGTGTGTGTGTGTGTGTGTGTGTGTGTGTGTGTGCGTGCGCGCGCGCGCGGGGGGGGGGGGGGGGGGGGGGCTGGTGTATTGATAAGAGCAAGTCATATCCCTTGTAATTTTCTGGAAGAAAAAAAAAAATACCTTTTTCTGGCACCCCCTACCACACTCTCCCTTCAACTCCCTTTACACACACACACACACACACACACACACACACACACACACACATTTTTCTTTCCTACAAACAAAACCACGAATACGTCAACATTGCACAATAACAAAAGTTCGGGATCCCGATCGACTTCTCGAGCGTTTTAAACTTAGCAGCATAGGTAAACTTCGCGGTTGAAGTTTGAAAAAAAGAATCCTTTGTCTTGAATTCATTTGAAGACCAAACCGTGTCCAAGTACACCAATGGTCTGCTTTCTTCAGTCACGCCATTTCCTTCATGCTGTCTGTCTACCCGAATCCTGCTAGACCTGAATACGGCCTGGAGTTAAACCCCCCCCCCCCCCCTCTCCCCACAAACACAAAGGGTGCTCCGCGGCAGAGATGACCAATCAACGTTCAAATTCAACATGGGGTCGGGCTTCTTTTCATCGGCTTGCAAACCCATTCTGCCCACATGACAGTCAACGGGTCCCTGATTCCACGCAGGGAAGGTGAAGGCGGCAGGAAGAAGACGTGAGGGATGGGCTCCGCTTTGATGATGCCGTGTCCGTGACATGACGGAGCTCAGTTCAATACTTCAACAGGCATTAGGCTAAGGGGCTTCAACCTCGACTTGACTTTCACCTTGCCCTAACTATGGGACTTTAACCTTAACCTGACATACCCTCTTGCATCTGGTAGGCCTACAGGTTCTGCTTAGACCAGAATGCTTGTCTGGCCTGATGCAGCTGGACCTTAAACCAAAGTCTGGCACCGAGACATGGCATGCCGGCTCGGGAAAACGGCTCGTTCTTCTGGAACACAGCAACATGCCGCTGCAGCCACATCCCTGTTAGACAGGTGAGCAACAGGTGTGGAACGATGGCGACTATTCACAGTCGTAGAGACAACTGATGATGGCGACTTGTTCGAAGACGACGACGACCCCCCACCACCCCCTTTCTCTCTCTCCTTCCCCCTTTTCTCTAGCTCTCCTCTCTTCTTACGCGCGTTCTTTTCCTCTCCACCCCTCCCCATCCTCTTCCCCATCTAAAAAACCAGACAGTGATGGAATGTATGTATTGTGTTGTTTGGTCCCTGGGTTGATATTATCCTTGGAATTCTTGACCGATATCTAACCGTCTGTCTCCTCTCTGTCAGTCTGTCTATATACCCATCTACCTACCTACCTACCTACCTTGCTATCCGTCTCTTCACTCCCATTCATCCTGAACCCTTCTTTCTGTATAAACCTTCGTCAAGTAATTGTTTATATGTATAATGACACGATGTACTTGCCTGCAATCTGTTTTTCCCCCCTGCTCTTTATCTGCTCTGTATCTACCTGTTCACCAGTTTACCTGCCTACCTCCCCCCCCCCCACACACACACACACACACACACACACACACACACACACACACACACACACACACACACACACATATAGGTAGATATATGATAGATATACTGTCTGGGTCACTGTCACAAATACAATACAGAGACAGCGAGGACACACACACATACGCGAACAAAATTTAATATGCACACACACACACACACACACACACACACACACACAATCATACGCGCGCGCGCGCACAAAATATAAATTAACGCGCGCGCGCGCACGCACGCATGCAAAAACACACGAACAGAAAAGACAGAGACGTGCAGGAGTCTCTCTCTTTCTACCTAACATACATGCGCGCATGCACGCGCGCGCACACACACACATAGACGCACGTGCCCCGTTTTACTTCTCGTGCAGTTCTGAATGGCTAAACCAAGCCGAAGGCCCTTTGTTTCGCTGACCAAGAAAAGCAAGAAAGTCGGTCGGGTTTCCCTACGTCGAGGGCTCTTGCGCACAGTTAGACGACGTTATTATCATTTTTAAAAATGTATTTACTCGTTTATTTTTTTTGTTTTGTTTTGTTTTATGCATGGGGGCAAAAATGCTTGAATGTTATTTGGAAAAAGCTCTAACCTTTGAATACAACATTCATCTTAATCATAGCGAAGATGAGTGGATTTTAATCTGAAGGAAGCAGAGTCAACTCTAATTGCATTTCGTCTTTCTGTCTGTCTTTCTTTTTTTTTTGTCCTCTCTAATCCTCAAGGATGACGCTCGTCTTGATTAGTATGGAAGATCCCGTGTATTTCAAATCAAATCAAGATGAGTCAGAGATTAGATTAATGAAAGTTGTCTCCCCCCCCCCCCCCCCCCCATCCCCTTGTTAATTTCCGACTTGTTTTATATCTATATCTAGTTTGCCTCCCCCCCCCCCCCCCCTCGTTAATTTCTTACTTGTTTTATATCTATATCTAGTTTGTGTCCCCCCCCCCCCCCCCCCCCGCCCCCTGTAATTTCTGACTTGTTTCATATGTATATTGATATGAACAGGTATTAGATTCCGTGACTCGCTGACTTTCTGTTCACACCTTCGCGATGGGCACTGAACAAAGACCTTTCTTCGCCTGTCACCCTAGTCAATCTGTTCATACCACTATATACACCCGGCTGGGGTCGGGTGTAATCCACCCCTCTTGCCCGGCCTCTACACTCATCACCTGATCACATCCCTGGCAGTTAGTGTGTGAAAATGTCCGGTTTGCCGGACAGTACAAGAGTGCGCGAAGCACAGATGAAAGTGCACTTCTCTGCTTCAATCCAAACAAAAAACAGAAGCTGTTGATTGATTCGGAAGGGTGGGTGGGTGTTTGTTTTGGAGAGGTAGTAGGAGGGTCCGGGTGTGCTTTAAAGTCAAGGGGGCAGGGGGCACGGCGTGGGGAGGGGAGAGGGGTGGGGGGAGGGGGGGGGGGGGGGGGGGGGGGGGGGGGCCATCAATAATGCTCGCTTAGCGAACAAGTGAAAGTTGGCGGGAGGTTAACCGGAAAAAGAAAAAACTTCCAAAAGATGCTGAGCGCAGAGCGTGACGTTGGCAGGGAGGGGGGAGACTGCGACACATACACAGCACACCGTCCTCAATGCTGGTGCACAAGGTGCTTCAATGACCATTTTGTCTAAATCTGTTAACACCCTCCCCCCCCTCCTCCCGCATCCCACCCCTTCACCCGACGTTGCTCCCTGAGGCGCTCTCGGAATAGCAAAAAACGATTATTTGTTTGCTTGTTTTCAAAATAGCATCGGGTGGGAAGGAGACAGGCGGTGGAAGGAAGGAAGAGGGATGACAGGCGCACTGTTTCAGACCCATGTTTAGGCATTTCCTCCTTCTCATTGACCTGTTGATTAAACTAGATGACAGGACTGAACAGCTCACAGATGTCATCTGTCCTGTGAGAACGGCAGGGTCTCTCTCTGATTGACCTGTTGATTAAGCTAGATGATAGGACTGAACAGTTCATCCGTCTATTCCCCTTAACTTGAGTGCCAAACAATTACATCTTTGAAAAACTAAAATATATTATCGTTATCGTTGTAACACATATATAACGAATGATGTCAGTGGACTTGTCATATTACTACCAGTAGCTACTTTTAGACACAGGGAGGGAAATATTTGTGGGGGACAGGTAAGACTAAAACAAAATCTACTTGCCCCCCACGATATCTCAAATGATCTGGGAATTTCTATCCCTCAATGTTAGGAAAGAGCTATGAAAGTAAGACAAAGGTGGAGAATAGATGGGAGACAGTACGAAAATGAGTGAGAATGAAAAGGAAGAAAAGGCAGGAAAAACTCGTAGCGTCTGAAAGCGCTTCATAAGGCTCTCTCAAAGTAACATCCCATGGCATAACAGACAATACCTATCAAAATCTGGCATCCGGACGCGGGAGGATTCAGCTGTCAGAACTACATGTCCAGCGCATGTATTCAATGAAAACTTGGCGCCAAACAATTCCTTAATGAATTATGAAGTATTCAAATGATTTCTTTGGTGAAAAAACGAGTAAAAAACTGCTAGCTAGAAATATTCTTTGAAAACAAACAAAACCAAAATACGTAAGTACATAACATTGCATACATTCTTTCAAGTTTGAAAATTGACGGAAACTCAAAACGCTAGTTCGTTTTGTGAAAACAAAGTTGGGGATAATGTACGTTAATGGTGTGATCAGATGTTTCCCCGTCGTTTTATATTTTCCACATTTGCAACTCTCTCTCTCTCTGAATCATTAAACTGCAATAACACACACACACACACACACACACACACGCACGCACGCACGCGCGCACACGCACATACACGTACACACTCACCCAAACACATTGGGGGGAGGGGGGGGGGAGAGAGAGAGAGAGACAGGGAGAGAGAGAGGTGGGGAGAGGGGCTTCACACACACACACACACACACACACACACACACACACACACACACACACACACACACACACACACACACACACACACAGCTGCGCGCGCACATACGCACGCACGCGTATACAAACAGAATAAGAGAGAGAGAGAGGGTGGGGAAGTACAGACAGGCGGGCAGGGAGACACAGACAGAGACAAACAGACAAACAGGCAGGGCGACAAAGACAGAGACAGACAGCCAGGGAGACACAGACAGTGAGAAACAAACAGGCAGGGCGACACAGACAGAGACAGACAGCCAGGGAGACACAGACAGTGACAAACAGACAAACAGGCAGGGCGACACAGACAGAGACAGACAGCCAGGAGACACAGACAGTGACAAACAGACAAACAGGCAGGGCGACACAGACAGAGACAGACAGCCAGGGAGACACAGACAGTGACAAACAGACAAACAGGCAGGGCGACACAGACAGAGACAGCCAGCCAGGGCGACACAGACAGAGACAAACAGACCGACAGGCAGGCAGGGCGACACAGACAGAGACAAACAGACCGACAGGCAGGCAGGGAGACACAGACAGAGACAAACAGACCGACAGGCAGGCATGGAGGCACAGACAGAGACAGACAGACCCAGAGAGGGAAATATAACGGGAAAAAAAAAAAGGCAGTTCAATTACGAATGTTACATTAATACATAAAGTATCATCTCATACATGACTCATAGCACATTGCATGAACATATTTCCGCCGTATATGTTTTATAGTTTCACTTCCTTTATGATTCAAGTTCTCTGTGGACGCGTATTCATTCATTTTCTGCTGGTGATTTTTTTTTTTTCAATTTTGTCAGCTCAGTGATCACATCTTCAAAAGTAAATGCTTCACTTTCTCCGCAATTGCCTAGATGATACGTTCTCCATTACAGTATCGTGTTCTCAAAGTGTGTTAACCATAATGTACATTAGTGCAATGACAACCGCACATTCTGTATTTAACACCTACGAACAAACACGTGTGGTAACGACAAGAGTTCTCACATTCATATTTTCCTGGCAGATTATTCGTCATATGGTTCTGATATCGTTGATCGGTATGAGTTCGTAATCGCATTGTGATCTTCGTCCTCTGTCTGTTGATCATCCATCTTAACTGCATCGGCTGACTTGCCCAGTTCTGCCGCAGTCCGCAGCCTTTAGTTCTCAAAGCGTTTTCGTTCGGTGCTTTCCACGGAAAATAGCCGTTAGTTTTCCACTGTAACAACGGTCTTCTGCCCTCGTGTTGCGGTATTCAGCCATTCTAGCGTTCACTGCTTTGAACAACGAGAGATATTCGCAGCGTCATGGTTCTCAACACGAAGTGCATCACAGTTACTTAGCCTCTCAGTGATCCGTGTGCAAAGAACATCCGCACGTTCTCTATATGAATTTAACATCAAGATACTGTCTCTTTGAGACACCTGAAAGCTGTCTCCTCCTCCGGCTTCAACACACAGCCTGACTGTTGGTTAGGTGATCTCCATTTCAACTTCAGGCAGTCACTAGCGTGTTTATGATATGCACTTCATGTAGACATTCTTGGTTTGCGACACCTGCAGGTGCTCTTACGTCGAGATTCACCTGCTCTCCAAAGTAATATTCAGTCATGCAGTGCCGTGTTCTTGACGTAATCAATTTCATGTTCTTGACCTAAAATCAATTTCGTGTTCTTCACATATGATCAATTTCATGTTCTTGACATATAATCAACCTCGTGTTCTTCACAGATTATCAGTTTCGTGTTCTCCACAGATAATCAGTTTCGTGTTTTCCACATAATTATGATCAGTGTCGTGTTCTCCACATATATAATCAGTTTCGTATTTTCGACACATATCATCATCCCAAAACGTATTTGTCAGATGTTTTGTGCGTTCATACACTAGTCAACACAATACTCATACTTTTCTTTACACACTGGTTTTTGTTTATTTGTTTGCTTCAAAGGTCAACAGCGCGTCGAGGCGTAAACGCATCAGTTTCTCCTCCGCGGACATTGTTGGTCTTATCATCAGCAGATGCGGCCTTTCCTCTTTGATCGCGCGAACACCACAATCACATCTCTTAAACATGACACTGTTCTTTTCCAGATTGGTCGATTTGCTTTGTAGCTTGTCGCGTGTGCATGTTATCACCACGAGCTATTCGGCCCTTTCGTTCATCATCCTGTCCGACATGCCACCCACGTGTTTGTTTCTGTGCCTTTTTTGTTTTTGTTTTTTTTTTTTCCATCGTTATCTCTCGCCTGGTGTGTGATGTTCACTTGCTCACTGTCTCTGCCTCTGAAGCATGCTCAGGTTCATCTCCACAAAAGATACATGTTAAACATTCAGAGGATTCTTCTGGTTTACACAATGGGGGTGGGGGTGGGGGTGGGGGATGCGTGATACGCACCTGTGTGTGTGTGTGTGTGTGTGTGTGTGTGTGTGTGTGTGTGTGCGTGTGTGTGTGTGTGCGTGTGTGCGTGCTTACGTGAGAGAGAGAGAGAGAGAGAGAGAGAGAGAGAGAGAGAGAGCAAGAAAATTCTCACATGTTAAATTTGAATACAAGGCATTCAATTTTTTTTTCGCATTAACCCTATGC
>JADBJO010001986.1:0-27500 GCA_016801955.1 Conus betulinus | reverse complement strand
TTTCCTGATATAGTCTAATGACCTGTAGAATTGTCCATAAGAATTCCAAGCAAACACCCAACATCACTGTTGTGTGGTAAAGAAGTCAAGTATTGAGGGGAAGAGCTCACGCTGGCAGTGACAACTATCTGTCAGAGAATCTGGGGAAAATACTGTCCAAAAGAATTGAGAGAATTTCCGTTTATACCTCTGCACGGTGCCAGAAAGGAAATCCGGGAACCGATCGAAGTACAGGTCAGCCAGTCAGCTTTTCTGGCAGAGTGATCTCATAGATTCTGAACAGGCTAAATGAGACGATAGGCAAACTGATCTTCAACACCAGACTCTTGACTGTCAAGAACTTCAAAAACCAGCATTATCTGTTCTGCGACTTCACAGACTAAACAAAAGCGTTTGACCCGTGCCTAGAATGAAGTTCTAATCTGGACAACAACCTCACCCAGGTAATGATTGCATTCTATACAGACCAAAGTAGCAACATTTCTACTGAACAGCAAATTTAGGGACCAGTTGCAAAAAAAACTCTAGCCTAGGTCTTTTCTCTCATTCTCTTTACATCTGTCTAGAGAACATAATGGAGGAGACGGTTCTGTATTTCAGGTCTTACATATCAATAGAAAGGCAGTCCCTATTCAATGTGCATTTTGCCGATAATATAAACCTCTTGAAGTCAGTATTGTCTTGGAGAAAACAAGGGGAAGAAAAGACACGACGGAAATCCACTCACAAACAATGTAAACCTCGGTGAACAACCGTTCTAAACACGGAGCAGCAGCAGTTAACATCACGATGAACGGGTAGACACTGAGACAAGTGGACCAATGCCGGTATCTTCGGTCCACGCTGAGCAAGATCGACAGCTCTGTTTAACAGATCCAAAGGAAGCTGGACCTCTCTGTGTCTGTCAAGGGAAGATCCCACCGCCGCCTGGAACGAGCTCCATCAGCTTCCCGTTGAAGACAACACTCCGTCAACAACTGGTGCCGCTCTGTCTCCATCTCCTGCACCGCTCCAGAGCTGGACTTTAACGCCCACGTGAAGCATGACGTCGAGGCGTTCGGTGTCACGTGCTGTGGACGGCTTCTTTGCATCTAATCCAGTGGACTAAGACAGATGATAATCACACCAGGCAGCGTGCCAATTCTATGGTTCCAGCAGCAGACGGGGAGCGGTCCTCGAAGTTCTATTCAGGCGTCGTAGGCTTGCCTGGTACAGATACGCACACTATCCTGACTCTCTGTCCAGGACCACCTCACAGGGCACAGTGGAGGATAGACGCTGCAGAGACGAACAGAACGAGGAACACAGACAACGTGAACACATGAACTCTGCTCTGTTGTCCTTGTGTTAGAACAGAGAACTGTGTGTGTATCACAGAGAAAGCTGCTGGCAGCTGTTCGGCTGCTAAGACAGCACGGACAAAATTATACCGACTTTGCAAAGTGGCTCCCAGCTCTAAAGCGAGGCTCGGAGTATGATTTCTTTCATGCAAAATGGCGACTGTTAACGCTGTGTATCTCTTTCGTGACAGTTCATTCTACAGTATCAAGGCCGACGTTCACGACGGACGCCAAAGAAATAGTTGTAAACATGCAAGAACAATCTCCTTTCGAATTTAAGTCCAAACTTACGTCCCTTCCCAAGGAGGAAAGAGAGGGAGCGAGCCAGACGGAGAGTAAGAAGAGGCGCAATAGAAATAGTGTGCGATCGTGTAGTCATTTACGATCAAGCGCGTGTCCTTTGGAGGAAAGAGAGGGAGCGAAAGCAGGCTTATTCACTTTAAGTTCCAAAGCAGGCTGTGCCTTCAGTTTGATGGAAAAGTTATGTGCGCGGTGTTCTGTTGCCGAATGACTGGCATTCACCGTTTCAGCCCCACGTCGAAGTCGTGATCGTCAGTAGTAATGTGATGTATGATCACCTAAGTCCCTGGGGTCACCACAGTGATTATGCTGTCAAACAGCACTGCCAAAGCAGAGCGCTGTTGAGCTGTCGCTGCCAGCAGCTTTTTCTACGGTTCACGGGGCAGGTGTCTGTCACGGCGACAGTGCGGCCTGCAGTCAACGGATCATGATCATGAGGATGCCACACACTCTGCCACATATTGTTACACAGGAGATTTCCTCCATGTAAATACGTTTCACACTGTAAAAATGTTTTACAACGTGTGCATTCAGTCCAAATATGTCCCGACTTCGTCTTTTCGTTGCCTGCAATAATATGTTCTTCGTTTCTTGACGGCAAACTCGCAGGCTTTTTCTTACAAGTTGGGAAAAAAGCTCCATGTCCTCATATCCACTAGTGGACCATACGAGCAACCAAACCGTCTTGTCACCTTAGTCATAATGGCCCATGGTCTGAACATGACAATGTCCACGCTCTCAATGTGTGAGAACGAATACACAGAGTAAAGCACAAGCTTAACCTCACCTCACAGCCAGAAATGCTTAACAAGTGTGATGACGTCCCAAACACTCGGCTGACGAGTGCCAACGAAAAAAGGCGAAGCACAGTGCTGATTTCACTTCACTACCACAGTGTCACAGTCGCTAAATGTGGCGGTTCCGATGCGCTCAGCTGATGAGTACAACTACAGAAAGCCAAGCACAAACTAGTATCACCTCACATTCCCACACACACGAGGTATACCCCCATCATCCCCACCACCTCCTGCCTTCCCTGCCACCGTTCAGCACAAGTTTCTTTCTGTGTGTGTGTGTGTGTGTGTGTGTGTGTGTGTGTGTGTGTGTGTGTGTGTGTGTGTGTCTTTTTTCCTCATCAGTCTAGTCCCTGTGTTTCCCAGAACAGGAGATGTTGATATCTTCTTCGCTCTGCTGCACGTGCTGGATTTGTCTTTCCACCTTCCAGTCCACTTGGACAGGATACAAAAAAAGAGAAAAATAACAGTAAATGATATAACGATGATAATAATAACATAATAAAACAAAAAAAAAAAAAAACGATGAAAATCTACTTTACCTCCCATCACTCAGTTTTGCAACAACAACAACAACAACAACAACAACAACAACAACAAAAAGAAACCAAAACTACCTCAGTCGCGCTCACCCGCACCTACACATGTGGCCCACACACAGAACACGGCAGCGTTGCCTCCGGAGCCACACAGAGTACACAGACAGGGGAATCTTGGACAGACGTGACGTCCCCTTTGACGGGGCGCATACACACACCCCGCGGGGCTGGCCGTTACACGTTCCCGTTGCGGAGCTTCTCCAGCTCCCCGTTGCCTTTGCTCTGAGCCTCGTCGCCCAGCGTGTGGACAGAGGGATGTAGCCCGCCCCTGCCCCTCCGCTCGGCGTGCCTCCGTACGGGCTGCTAGGCCCCTGGGCGGAGGAGGCCCTGGGGTGCTGCTGGTGGACGCGGGAGCCCTCGGTGGTGAACTGGGTGGAGACGGTGCTGCGCTGGTCAGAGCGCAGCAGACTGCGGGGCCGCATGGAGCGGGGCAGGGCGTTTGTGGATCACCGTCAGCACTGCAGCAACGACAGGGTAAAGGGGTTTCTGAGAGAGAGAGAGAGAGAGTTGGTTGGATGGACGGATGGATGGATGGTGGAAGGGTGGATGGATGGACGGATAGGTGGGGGAGGGGGTGGGTGGATGAGGAGGTACGGATGAATGGGGGATGGATGGATGGATGGATTGATGGATAGGGGGGTGGGGGGGGGGTGGAAGATGAATGTATGTATGGATGGATACAGGATGGATGGATGGATAGATGGGAGAGGGGGTGGATGGATGAGGTATGGTTCAATGGGGATGGATGGATGGGAATAGATGGATTAGGGGGTGGGGGTAGGTGAATGGATGGATGGATGGATACGGGATGGATGGAGGGGGGGATAGATGGAGGGGGGGGGTTATAGATGAAGGTATGTATGGATGGATACAAGGTGGATGATCATGAAATATTGATGGAAGGGAGGCTGATAGATGGATGGAGGATGGATGGATGGGGGTCAGATGTATTGGGGGATTGATAGATAAATGGACAGATGGGGGATAGATGGATTGAGGGGGGGGGGGGGAGATTGATGAATGAATATAAATGAATGGATGGATGAACAGGGGTAGGGCATGTTTAGAAATGAGTGGATGGATGGATGGGTGGATAGATGACTGAAGGATAGTGGATGGATGATTGAAGGATGGTGGATGGATGATTGAAGGATGGATGATTGAAGGATGGTGGGATGGATGATTGAAGGATGGTGGATGGATGATTGAAGGATGGGTGGATGGATGATTGAAGGATGGGTGGATGGATGATTGAAGGATTGGGATGATTGAAGGATGGTGGATGGATTGAAGGATGGTGGATGGGATGGATGACTAAGGATGGTGGATGATGATTGAAGGATGGTGGATGGATGACTGAAGGATGGATGGTGGATGGATGATCGAAGGATGGGTGGATAGATGATTGAAGGATGGTGGATGGATGATTGAAAGATGGATGATTGAAGGATGGATGATTGAAGGATGGTGGGTGGATGATTGAAGGATGGTGGATGGATGATTGAAGGATGGTGGATGAATGATTGAAGGATGGTGGGTGGATGATTGAAGGATGGTGGGTGGATGACTGAAGGATGGTGGATGGATGATTGAAGAATGGTGGGTGGATGATTGAAGGATGGTGGGTGGATGATTGAAGAATGGTGGATGGATGATTGAAGGATGGTGGATGGATGATTGAAAGATGGTGGATGGATGGATGATTGGAGGACGGTGGATGGATGGATGATGAAAGATGGTGGATGGATGATTGAAGGATGGATGATTGAAGGATGGTGGATGGATGATTGAAGGATGGTGGATGGATGACTGAAAGATGGTGGATGGATGACTGAAGGATGGTGGATGGATGATTGAAGGATGGATGATTGAAGGATGGTGGATGGATGATTGGAAGATGGTGGATGGATGATTAAGGATGGATAATTGAAGGATGGGTGGATGGATGACTGAAGGATGGGTGGATGGATGATTGAAGGATGGTGGATGGATGACTGAAGGATGGTGGATGGATGATTGAAGGATGGGTGGATGGATGACTGAAGGATGGTGGATGGATGACTGAAGGATGGTGGATGGATGATGAAGGATGGGTGGATGGATGACTGAAAGATGGGTGGATGGATGATTGAAGGATGGGTGGACTGATGGTTGGATGAGTGGATGCATTGATGAATGAATGAATTTAAGATGGATTGGTGATAAATGGATTGACGGGCCTGTGAATTGATGGATGGATGGAGGGATGGATGGATGGGTGGATGGACGGATGATGGACTCGTGAATGGATTAGCGGATGAATAACGCATAGATGATTGGACATATGGTCGGACGGATGGACGGATGAATAACTGAAGAGTTCTTTCATTTCATGTTTGAATCTGTGATTAGGCTACTCAAAACATGAAAAGACCATGACCACATGGTTTACTCTTTAAAATGGCTCTATCTATCATCTATTTCATCAATGAGGTAGGAAAACTAAGGTAGAGGGGGGGGGGGGGGGGGGGGGGGGTACATCACAGATGTTGATGCTCACACATTGTATCAGAGGTACGAAATTGTAAAAATTTCTTCTTCACATTAGTTTGCATTAAACTGCACTTGCAGCAGGCGGCAAAATGAGAGAGTTGTAGGAGTTCACCTCACTCAACGCACAGTCAAAGTGCTTGTGTGTGGGCAGGAAAGCGTACACGTTTTAAACGAACTCACAGTGACTCTTAAGGTCCGTACTTCTGATGTATGGTTTCTTGCAGTTATCATCATCATCTATGTCATTACCATCATCATCAGCATCATTACCATCATCATCCTTATCAACATCATCGTCATAATTATTGTCATTAATTAACATCACTTACATCCTCATCACTCCATCATATCATCATCATCATCAGATCAACGTCATCATGATTATATTTAGCATCAACATCAACAGCATTCTCATCACTTCATCATCATCATCATCATCATCATCATCAGATCAACATCATCACACAACTATCTTTACATCAACATCAACAGCATCCTCGTCACTTCATTTTTATATCCGTCTTCAATATTACGGGAGACTTGTGCGATTCATTATCAGAACCTGGAGCCGTGGAATTCGGAGAGGCTGAAGACCAGCGACACACCGGCTCATCTGCCCAGACAGCCAAGCATGAATAACGATTTCGATTAGATCCGAAAATGATTAAACAGGCGCAAGGTCCCCAGATCAAACACACGCCGTTAGCATCCAAATACGGTGAAGTTTCCGTCCACGCTACTAAGATATGTGGCGTAATTAATTTGGCTTATCTCCCTTTAAATGTCAACTGAACAAACCGGATCACAATCAGACCCGTCTTTTTTTTTAAATTTCATTTTTAAAGCAATAAGCGAGGATCTGATCAAAATTGACCAAGTTCGCCGTTAATCAACCTTGTTTGATATTCGCGAAATATAGAAATCCGATTTCGATTATTAATTACTATTCACTGACGCACGCACCAAACTTGCATTCACAATCAGACGGGGATAATTGGCCAGTGCCATGATTGGTTCATATGGGTTGCCCAGTTACTTTCCTTTTTAGCGAAGTTAACGATATATACGCGTAAATCGCCACATAAACAAGTTCATCAATTAGTCTGTGGATTTTTTCTTTTCATTTTGTTGTCACAAATTGTTCTGTTGTTGAGAATGTGGCTTTAATCTGCTTGTCACATTTTACGACTTTTTTTTGTTTTTTGAGAGAGAGAGAGAGAGAGAGAGAGAGAGAGAGAGAGAGAGAGAGAGAGAGAGAGAGAGAGAGAGAGAGAGAGAGAGAGAGAGAGAGAGAGAGAAGAGAGAAGGCGAAGTTTATACAGCGTCAGTTCTACCTGTTTTCACAAATTGTCAGAGTAGACAATTGGAACGCCGATAGGCGCAGGCACGCACGCACACACACACACACACACACACACACACACACACACACACGTGTGTGTGTGTGTGTGTGTGTGTGTGTGTGTGTGTGTGTGTGTGTGTGTGTGTGTGTGTGTGTGTGTGTGATATACAAAATACGCCACTGGAAGCCTATCTAGAGGCATGTAACGTTCCTGATAGCAACACACGAGACTTGAGCGTTTCGTTTCTCTTGGGCTTACCTTCTCTTCCGAAAGACTAGCACCCGGCCCGTCACTCTAACTTTCTGGAGAGGTGAAGAGAGAAGGAAGCAAACCTCGCCCTCTTCCACTCACGCCACGGAGCTGGAACCTCTTTTTTTCAGCCAGCAAGCATGGCGAAGGACGGACCCTTTAGCTGTCAGGACAGTGACCTCACCTCACCACCCAAGACACCACACAGCGAACAATCTCCACACGTCTGACATCGCTCTCAGCAGAAACACGCCCCACTGAAGACAGCAACCCAGCAAAGAGACGATCGAGGAACCACGCAAAATGTCAACACAAGCCTGCTAAGCCGACCGTTGAATTCAGCCTTTTCCGGTTGCCAATGATGTGGCCGTCACGTATCGGCGAGACTCGGCGTCAAATGTGCCGAAGACTCACTATCCAAGGGTGAATACTGTTCCGTTGGCTCTCAATCAGCTACAGCTCAGATCACGCGTTACTGATATTCAAGACCGTTTCAGAAAAAAAAGTAATGGTCGTCAACGATGGACTGGACTGTGCACTCCTCGTGAGCGGACGGGATGTACCAAGTATCATGGAAACAAAGCGCGGAAGAAAACAAAAGGCAAAATGCAAAAGACCCACACACAGAACAGCGCGCAAAGTACCGTGAATCCAACGCATGAAGCGATGCACACAGCATTCTCGTGTTGGCTACTATCTAGGAAGTAATGCTTGGCACAAGTTTCATGTCTGTTGTATGTGACGTTACAGGTTCTTGTTACTGTTGTTGAACATTCAGCTATCTGATTGTATTGTGTGTTAGATGAGCGTTTTGGTGCTCTCTGCTCTGTTGTTGTTGTTGTGTGCTGCTGATGTACTTGCTGTTGCTAGCTAGCTTTTATTTGTATTTTGGCAAACACCAATGTCTGACTGATCTCGTGTTCCTCGGGACAGTGCACGTTTACTAAAGGTGGAGCAACAACAGCTTTGAAGTCTACACAGAGAAAAGCTGCATCCATACACATACCAATCTGCGCGTTCAGTAAGGTACAGACAGTATACTTTTCTTCAGATCGGGTTACACCTGCGTTCAGTTGAGTACCCAAAGTGTAGGTACTTTTCTTCGGATCCATGCAGACGTACGTACACACATATACATATTTAGATTAAGTAAACACAGAATAGGTACTTTTGTTCAGATCCCAACATATACATCTACTGTTTTCAGTAAAGTACACAAATGCAGTTACTTTTGTTCAGATCCACATCTATCTATCTATCTATCTACACACACACACACACACACACACACACACACACACACACACACACACACACACACACACACACACGCGCACACACACACACACACACACACTTAGAGATATATGTATATGTATATATATATTGTAGTAATTTGTGAACATTATTCTGAATTAGTGCATGGCGTGGCTTGAATGAGTGAGGAGAGTTCACTAAAGAAAGTTGTTTGGAGCTAGATTGAAATTTGGAGTCAAAAATAATGCAAGGCTTGAATAAAGATGTTTAAAGCATACCCTCCTTGTGTCGTACATATATTCTACATGGTGTCAGAGAACAAACGAACCTGAGCACACAGTAAAGGATGGCCTCATCTCTTCAAAATCCTAGTTTAGATTGGGATTCAAGAAACCTTCAAGAGGAATGGCGAAAATTCAGAAAGCATGTGGACCTGATGTTTGCTGGACCTCTCCACAAGACTACAGCAGCAGAGAAGTGCGCATATCTACTCATATGGTCAGGAGAGAGGGGGGAGAGAAAAATATACAACACTTGGTGTTTGTCTCATGAAGACAGTCAGAAACTGGAGGTGTTATACAGGAATTTTGAGAAGCACACGACTCCCAAAAAGAATACACTGTTTGCAAGATACCTGTTCCTGAACAGAACACAGCAAGAAAGTGAAACCTTTGAAAGCTTCCTCACCAGTATTCGTACCCTCGTCAAAGACTGTACTTACTCTGAACCTGATGAAATGGTACGTGACAGAATAGTTTGTGGAATCACATCTCAAGACGCCAGAGAAAAGCTGTTGCAAGTCGGTGACCAGTTGACAATGGACAAAGCAATAGAAATGGTCGTTACTCATGAAGCAACAAAGCAGCAGCTGATAACAATGCAAAACGATGAAGCTGTGGAGGCAATCAAGAAAAGACGTTTCGGAGAATAGTGAAGAAAAACAGATTGTCCTACCAGAATCGGTCAAACAAGAGGGAGAACAACAAACCTCAAGCACAAAGAAAATGGAAGGAAGACACGTTCGACTGCAGCAACTGTGGACAGAGACACAGCAAAAGAGCATGTCCAGCCTACGGCAAGCAGTGCCTACAGTGCGGCAAACTGAACCATTTTTCCAGAGTCTGCCGATCAAAAAAGAGATAAGAACAGTCCATCAGGTGGAAGATCCAGAACAACAGGACGAATCAGACACATCTTTCATGGTTGACATCATTGCCGACGGCGGCAAGGACCAGCCTAACACTGCATATGCCAATATCAGCATGGAAACAGGCGATGTCTTGCGCTTCAAAATTGACAGGCGCGCAGGTCAATGTGATTCCATACCAAGTCTTCAGAAAGATGTCCAAACGGCCCCCCCTCAAACCCAGCAAGACGAATCTATATGGGTATGCAGGTCAACGCATCAAATGTCAAGGGCGTCATGGAGCTTCAGTGCTCATACAAGGGCCAGCACTACCAAGGCACGTTTTACGTTGCTGAAACAAACAGGACACTCCCAGCCTGTCCTTGGGTTTCAAGCCTCCCTGCAATTGAAAATAATTCAAATGGTTCTGACAATCACCTGCCCTCAGATGACAAAAGAAGCTGTACTGCACGAATACAAACACCTGTTCGACGACAGATTGGGCAATCTAGAAGGGGAAGTGAAACATCTACCTTCAAGAGAATGCTGTGCCTGTGGTCCACCCACCAAGACGTGTCCCACATGCACTGAGGGATCGCCTGAAAGCAGAGCTAGATGCCATGCAAAAAAGCGGAGTCATCACCAAAGTTATGCGGCCCACAGACTGGGTCAATTCGCTTGTGGTGGTTGAAAAACCCAACGGGAAGCTACGCATCTGCTTGGATCCAAAGAATTTGAACCAGGCAGTGAAGAGGCCCCACTACGCCATGCCAACACTGGAGGATGCGCTGGCTAAGATCCCAGGTGCCAAGTACTTCAGCAAACTAGACGCCAAGAGTGGCTATTGGCAAATGAAGCTGTCTACCAAGGCATCTTACCTGACTACATTCAACACGCCCTTTGGGAGGTATCGACTGCGCATGCCCTTCGGTATAGTGAGCGCCCAGGACGAATTTCAAAGAAAGATGGACGAAATATTTGAGGGCCTGCCGGGTCTGGTGACGCTGGTGGATGATGTGCTGGTGACAGGAACGACCAAGGACGAGCACGCCAGAAACCTCAAAGCTGCCCTCGACAGGGCCACAGAGAGGGGACTGAAGCTGAACCCTGATAAACTAGAAATCGGCGTGCAGGAAGTGGGCTACTTTGGCCACATCATTTCATCTGAAGGAATCAAGCCTGACCCAGAGAAAATCAAGGCCATTAAAAAACATGAAGCCTCCAGCAGACAAAAAGGAACTGGAAACTATGCTGGGCATGATCATGTACCTGTCAAAATTCGCTCCTCACCTGGCAGAGACCACAAAGCCACTACGTGAAATGCTGAAATCAGAAAATGAGTTCATGTGGGAAGAACAACAGCAAGCAGCCTGGGACAAAATCAAGTCTACACTCGCCACCCAACCTATACTAGCCATCTACGATCCAGACAAAAGAGTCACCCTGCAGGTGGATGCCAGTAAGTATGGTTTGGGTGCCGCACTCTTTCAAGACGACAGACCCATCGCATTTGCTTCAAAGTCGCTGAACAAGACCGAAGAAAACTATGCACAAATTGAAAAGGAACTGTATGCCATTGTGTTTGGCTGTGAGAGATTCCACCAGTACATCTATGGTCAGCATCAGGTCCTCGTCCAGTCAGACCACAAGCCCCTGGAGACAATCATGAAGAAAACCACTGGCATCAGCACCCCCGCGTCTCCAGCGCATGCTGCTACGCCTGCAGAAGTACAGCATCAAAGTGGAGCACATCCCAGGGAAGTAGATCCCCGTTGCAGACACATTGTCAAGGAAGTCGCTGTCTCCTGAGCCCCATGACACCATAGAGGACCTCGATTCACACAGATCCACTGCATTGTGAAGAATCTGCCAGTCAGTGATGAAAAGATGGACCTGATCAGGAAAGCAACCAGTGAAGACAAGGCTCTCCAAACTGTGGTGAAATATGTCCAAATTGGCTGGCCAGATTCACGTCAGAGTTGCCACAAAAATGCAGACGACTACTGGAACTTTCGGGACGAACTATCCATCATCGATTGGGTCATGTTCAAAGGAGAGCGCATTGTGGTCCCTGAAGCCCTCCGCCCAGAAATGTTGACCAAGATCCATGCAAGCCATCTGGGCATTGAGAAATGCCTACAGCGTGCCCGTCAAGTGCTATTTTGGCCGAAGATGGCAGCAGACATCAAGAGAACCGTTGAAACGTGCACTGTATGCAATGAAAGAAGACCTGCGAACTGCAAAGAACCGATGATACCTCATGAAGTCCCATCACGGCCATGGCAAAAGGTAGCAGTGGACCTGTTCTCCTGGAACAACAGAGACTACCTCGTCACTGTGGACTTCTACAGCCGTTATTTTGAGGTGGATGAACTGACCACCACGACAACAGCAGCAGTGGTCAAGAAACTGTCAGCACACTTTGCCAGACACGGCATCCCTGAGACGATCGTAAGTGATAACGGCCCACAGTTTTCTTCAGAAGAGTTTGCCCATTTCGCCAAAGACTGGGATACGAAACACATAACGTCTAGCCCCCGATACCCCCAGTCCAACGGCCTGGCAGAAAAGACAGTGCAGACGGTGAAGAACATCCTAAACAAGGCCAAGGCTGGAAAAGGACTGGCGCTGCTCAGCATCCTGGAGTACAGGAACACTCCTGTGGACGGAGTGGCGTCACCAGCACAGCTACTGATGGGGCGACAGCTGCGTTCTATGCTGCCCACAACCCACCTGCAGCTACAACCTCGTGTCGTGGACCCCAAGAGAGTCACAGACAGACGGCGCCAATGTCAGGCCAGCCAGAAACGCTTCTACGACAGCGGAAGTCGACCGCTCCCTACCCTGCAGACTGGAGAGAACGTTTACGTTCAGCTGGCACCGGGTGACCAATGGAAGCCTGCCAAAATCATCGCCCGGGGCAGCACACCACGTTTCCTACCAAGTCGAGCTAACTGATGGCAGCACCTACTGGCGCAACAGGCGTTTCCTCAGACAGCAGCCACGTCAGAGTACAACCTTTCTGCCTGTGCCCGCTGCAGCCCCTGAACCTCCAGTGCCAACACAGACTGGGGCCCCCAGCAGCCAACGAAGCCATGGCGCAACCAGTCAGGCCTGACCCCTACATCACAAACTACGGGCGTCAAATTCACCATCCGCACAGACTGACTTACCTGCCAGGTTTGTACAAAACACATGAACGCGACAGGTGAGAAAGGAAATGTAGTGGCTGTGCATCTAAAGATAGACAAAGGGACAGTGAATGCTTAAAGACAGCCCCACAAATAAAGACATGACCCCAATCCCCCAACTCTTGTGATGTGCTTGAAACCAATTTTGGGAACCGTTTGTTTTTTGATGATCTTTTGTTTTTGCTTGATATACCTTGAAATTGGGGGGGGGCTTTGCTGTGAGGCTTGAAATTGTATAGCTTTGTTTTTTTTTACAACAAGGGAGATGTAGTAATTGGTGTGAACATTTATTCCTGAATGAATAGTTGCATGGCGTGTGCTTGATGAGGGAGGAGAGTTCACCTAAGAAAAGTTGTTTGGAGCTATCGATTGAAATTTTGGAGTCAAAAATAATTGCAAGGCTTGAATAAAGATGTTTAAAGCATACCCTCCTTGTGTACGTACTATATTCTACATATATACACTATATATAACTATAGTTTCCTCCCCTCATGCAGCTAGTGACAAGGTTTTCATATTTATGATATACATTTTCTCTCATTTACTTCATCTTCAATTGTTTACTTCTTCTCAATTTTAAATATCTTTGCCAAGTCATACTATAAGTTGTAGGAAGAATTGTTAACCTGCACTTGTTTTCCCCCACTAACTTAATGTTCAGCAATATATATATATTATATTCTATATATATATATATATATATATATATAATATATCATATATATATATATTATCGTATATATATAACTTGTTGTTTATGTATCTATCATCTACAATCTACTAGCTACTACCAGTCTATTCAGTCAAGTTCCACGCGATGAAGGGTTTAAAACACCAGCATGCTTTTCCTGTTCATTCATGACAAACATAACTCAGCGAGAGAACCGTTTCCAGACGGGACGACGTTACCAGCATGTCAAGACAGTGACTACTCACCACGACATGTGAAGGAGAGAGAGCGTGGGGATTTAGACACCCGGGACTTGAGAAGAAGTGGCATTGCAACTGCACAAAGGCGTTAAGAATGGTATAAACACTGGAAACCGAACCAGCCGACCTCCTGATTAACCCCATACCAAAGTAGGATTGAACCAGGTTGGGGAGTGACAGAGCGAACGAGAAGAAAACAAAAGAAGAAAGAAAAAAGATCCTTTAACGGGTGTTGACGAATACTTGCGTGTTTAGAAAAGCAAAAACGTGCCAATGAATAAGTAGAAAAGCGATTATCGTTGTTCTTAAAAATAGGTAACGAGACCGGATAACTGAATGACCCGAATAAGGGAATAAACAAGTTGTTATTATAAATAATGCGTAAGTGAATAAGAACAGAAAAAAAAAGAAACAAGCAAACAATGAAATAAAAAGAAAGAACCCCCCACCCGTTATTTCTCCCGGGACAGCAGAAGAACACTCTGACCTACTAGACGCGAGTACTGACGGGCACGGACACACACTGTAAATCAACACAGCACATACGGCGGTTAGATGCATCAGAATAGACAGAGAAGGAGAGAGGGAAGGAAGGAAGGAAGGAAGGAAGGACGAAAGAAACATACCAACCAACCAACCTGCCAACCAATAAATGAAGAATAGCAAAGAAAACAATACGGCGGGAAAAACTGGTTGGTTTCTCTTCAAAATGGCGCACAGAATTCCAGCTACAATCGTGACTCCTATCCTGTATAGGATTTAACTCCGATGAAAAGATGTTTTTTTTTTATACTACAATGAAAATGGCAGCATACACACATATGCTGTGGGTGTGTGTACATGTGAATCATATTACAGAAGCAGTTTGAGCCGTAAATGACATACAAATATGAGAATATACATTCTCATCCTTACAAGAAACTATTCTAAAGCACTGATTAAAAATCAAGCCTAATCAGCTTTGAAAGCAAAAAGCATACAAACAAACGAGCCAGGCGTTACGAAGGAAAAGTGAATCAGGTGTCAAAACGAAAGAAAATATGGAATGGCCGAAAACATTTTAATTAATGAGGAAAGGTAAGAGAGAGAGAGAGAGAGAGAGAGAGAGAGAGAGAGAGAGAGAGACGAGAGAGAGAGAGGAGAGAGAAAACGAAAGAAAGAAACAGAAAGGTAGATAGAGAGAGAGAGAAAAAATAAAAGAAGAAGGGATTCAGCTAGCATCCAGTCTAACCACACTGACAGTTTGTTGCAGCATTCAAGTCATTTTCATGTCGCCACCCAGCTCTGCTCTCTGGTCTGCCCAGAATCACGCTCAGTCTACACCTTGTCCAAGACTTCACAAACATCACAGGAAGGGAGGTGTCTGGAACCACCTTCAGAGTTGTTCCCATCAATTTTCCCTGACAAGCACGCCCATAACTCCGCCATGTGCGCCGCACACAGGGGGCTTAATTAAACTCGCCACTGAAGCGCGCAGAACCATAACGCATTGTAAAACATCACTCGCATCTCACTAAGAACATCAGACTTTAATCAAGCACATCAGGCATCACCTACTTAAAATGTGATATTCTCAGTTTGTCAACGGTGTCATTTTCTTTCGTCTCGATTCAAGTCATCCTGTTCTGGCGAGCTGCCTGGAAACAGAAAACTGAGTTGCGCTGACTGTCGTTCGTCATGCAAAAAAAAAAGAAAAAAAAAAAAAAAAGAAAAAGAAATGAAAACGCGCATTTACCCGCAAATCATACCAAAACCGAACGGCACTAATCGGCGTCCACAGTTAACCCCCGTAGTCTACTACTAATCAGCGATTGCTCATTAAAGAAACTACAAGCATACGAGTAAGAACAAATAAATGCACAGTTAACCGCCCCTAGTCTACTACTAATCAGCGATTGCTCATTAAAGAAACTAAACTACAAGCATACGAGTAAGAACAAATAAAAAAATTGCACATGAAGCACAGTATTAAGTTGTTTAACAATTAAGAAAAAAAAATGCAGCTGGCTCACGGGGACAGGTGCGGAAGAGTCATTAGCACGAGAACGGGGGGGGGGGGGGGGGGGGGGGGGGGGGGGTGGGGGGGGGGGGGGGGGGGGGGGGGGGGGGGGGGGGGGGGGGGGGGGGGTGGGGGGGGGGGGGGGGGGGGGGGGGGGGGGTGGGGGGGGGGGGGGGGGGGGGGGGTGGGGGGAGCTAGCCTTATTGCTGTCCTGTTCAGCGACGACGCGATCGCATGTCTAAAAATAGGTTTGATGTTTCTCGCCCGGCCGACATGGAAGGGATTTTGTGGGCTGTCAGACTCATTTAGCATACAACAAAAGGGTCACATCCTAAAAACGTCATATTCTGAAAAAGTCCTGTTCTTAAAAAAAGAAGCAAACGACAAAAACAATGCGTGACACGGTAAGTAAGCTGCTGACATCCTTTGAGTGGTGAAGATACTCGCCGTGCTGCCATTCTGCTCGATTTTTCAATAGAAGAAGTTTAAAAAGGTGTGAAAAGAAATACGGGGGGAACATAAATTCAAATGCAACAAAAAATAGGAGAAAAAAAAAGCATATGAGCAAACACTGCAGAATGAATAGCTAATGCCCACCTTGGACAATGCGTTCAGTTTACATTACCTAGCGCCAGACGACTACGAAACAGCGGACATGCGGTATGACATACTTTGCGACCATGAACAAGTGTAAAAGAGTTTTCAAAACAAAAAGGCACGGGTATGGTCAACAAAGGCTTAAAAAAAACAGTAGACGATCACGAGGAAGAAACAAAAAACAAAAAAACAAAACAAAAAACGAAAAAGGCCGAGTCGAAGACATTGACAGAAAAAGGGGAATTACTGGCACAAAACTTCCCGAGGGCTGCTGAGCTATTTGTGCTTCCAGAGTGTGTGCTGTATCCTCATGGACACGCCGATGGAGAAACAAGTGTACACAGCACTGACAGACAGAAGGAAGAGGCACATCTGTACAATACTGACCTCTTCCGTTCAGGTAGCAGAACCCGATGGCCACCAGGGCTCCCTGTCCACACACACAGACACACATAGACAATCACTGTCAGTTCCAAAGTGTAGGTCGGCACCATACTGACCCCTCCCCCCTTCCCCTCCCTCTCCTTCCTCTCTGTGTGTGTGTCTCTGTGTGTGTGTGTGTGTGTGTGTGTGTGTGTGTGTGTGTGTGTGTGTGTGCATGAGAGTTTTCGTCAGTTTTGTAAATCCTAAAGTCACTGAATTCAATTAGTCATGAGAAAAACATCGATCAAAGTGACTGACACATATAAACAACATATTTCACAGCTTGTCCGACGGTTCTTTAAACAGATAAATCTTGTGAAATCATTAACATTTTAACCGACGATAGTAACTTTAGACAGCATCTGAAACATCCGGAAGAAATCATCTGCCACTGCCCAGATGCGAGTAAAACAAATTCTTCACTTCAAAACGAACGACCAACGGATTCAGTGACTTTTGTGATAAACCTAAAAACAAATGTCTTACTTCGGGCTGTAACACATACACCTATGCTGCCGTACACAGACTGGTGAAGGGGAACAGCCATACGGGCGACAGACCTGCGTGCTGGTGACGATCTTGGAGAAGATCTCAAACACGTAGTTGGTGGGCTGGGGGCGGGCGATCACCAGGACCACCTGAAGGCCGAACAGGGGGACCAGGATGGCCGCTGCCTTGGCCGCACGTCTGTTTGCTCAGTCATCATTCCTTATCATCGTCATCTCATCGTCATCATCATCATCATCATCATCATCATCATCATCATCATCATCATAACAATCATCATCATCATTATCATCATCGTCATCATCATCGCCATCGTCGTCGTCATCATCGTCAAGCTTCATCATCGCCATCGTCGTCGTCATCATTATCATTATCGTCATCATAATCATCGTTATCATCACAAATCGTCATCATCTGATTGTCATCCTCCTCCTCCTCATTATCATCATCATCATCATCATCAATAACGTCGCTATTATCACCGTCTCATGAACATGGTGTCTCTTCCCCGCATCATCATTACGTCGTCGATTTTGTCGTCTATTTTCTCGTCGTCGTCGTCGTAAATCATCATATATCTCCTAGGATCGCCAACTCATCATCATCATCATCATCATCATCTCTCGTCAATCCTGTCGTTAGGAATGTGATAATCACGATCCTCATCATTGTCGGCCGTCGCTTTTTAACACCTCCTTGTAAGGGACAATAATATCATCAAAAACAACAGCTTAATCTTAACGACATTATCACTGCTCGATCACATTTTCCGTCGTTAGACGCGACGAGAAGATCATCGACAAACAAACCCGTGTGATCGTCATCAGCTGCATCTTCTCGTCATCTCTGTATTATCCGCTGTCACCATCACACCTCTGCCTCAACTATTGACAAAAAAAAAAACGTAACACAAAGAGGGAAAAATCTTATGGCCTCCCCTCCTCGCACACACTACACATGCACGTGCCAAGATGCCAATGTGACTCCAGTACGCGCACGCAGAAACAGCAACCCACATCACCCAAACCATTCACCACACACACCACACCAACAACCACCACACAAACAGCGCATATTCTCCGGGAACCTGTAGGGCTGGGTGCGTTTTGGATGACTCTCGCAACTGTGCAACCTTCAAGTACAGCATCGTGCTGAGGAAGAAGAAAATGTGGCCTGCACAAAAATTTCATTAAAGGGCACTGCTTTCACGAACATTAGACGGCATCAACGACTACAAGACAGGAACAAATAAAGAACCAAAAAAAGAAAGAGGAAAGGGAAAAGAAAAAAAGAAGGGAAAAGCAAAAGAAAAGAAAGAAAAGAAGAGAAAGGAGAAAAAAAAGAAAGAAAGAAATAGAAAACAGAAAGAAAAGAAAGAAAGAAGGAAAAAGAAAAAGACAGAAAGAAAGGAAAAGACGAAAAGGAGAAGGACACCCACAGACCCCCAGCCACCACCCCCCAGACAGAAAGACGAAAGGGAACAAGAAAAAGGAAAAAGAACACTAGAAAAGAACAAAAGAAAAGAGAGAAGAAAGCAAGAGCCAGGAATAGAAAGAAAAAGAGAGAGGAAGAGAAAAAGCAATAGAAGAAAGAAAAAAGACATAAGAAAAGAAGAAGGGAAGAGAAGAAAGAAAGAAATAGAAGAAGAAAAGAAGAAGAAAGAAAAGAAGCAGGACCGAAGAACGCGCAAGGAAAGCGAAACACCCCCCCATAGCAAGGAGAGAATGAAGAAAGACAGAAAGAAAGAAAAAAGAAAGGAGATCAGAAAAAGAAAAGAAAAGAAAGACAGAAGAAGGAAAGAACAGACGAGAACGAAGAAGGACAGAAAGCACAAGAAGCCCCAAGCCACACAACCCCGCACCGAAACGAACAGAAAGCACACGCCTCACGCCCACACCCGACCCAGACGGACGCCCACGCCCCACCCAAGACGCAACGACACGCAACAAGCACAGCAAAGATCAGGAAGAAGAAGAAGAAAGAAGAAGGAAAGAGAAGAAAGAAAAGAAAGAAATGAAAGGGGAAGAAGAAGAGAAAAGAAAAGGATAGAAACGGAAAGAAAGCTGAGCAAAGACGAAAATAGAAAGAAGAAAGGAAGAAAGGAGAAAGAAGAAGAGAAAGAAGCAAGGAAAGAAAAGAAGACAAAAGAAGAAAAGCGAAGAGAAGCGAAGAAGGAAGAGAAAAGAAATAGAAGAAAGAAAAAGAAGAGAAAGGAGAAGAAAGAAAGGAAAAGAGAAGAAAGAGAGGAAATTTTTTTCCCCCCCCCGGAAAAAGAAATAGAAGAAAGACGGAAAGAGAAAAGAAAGAAAGAAAGAAGAATAAGAAAAGAAAGAAAACATATAGGCAAGAAACCTGTGGTTAAACCATAAAAAGTAGTAGGGCACGGTAAGAAGAGTTGGAACGAAGGAAAACCAAAACGGGAATGGAGGCAATTACGAAGCACACAGAGCTTGAAAGCAAAGGACACTAGATCGAAGACCCCTCTAAGATTCCAAGAGAAGGAGGGAAGAATGGAAAAAGAGGGAGGAAACAAAACGGGAACAAGAAAGAAAGAAACGACGAGGGAGAGAGAAAAGAAAGGAATAAGAGTAGAAGAAAACGTCAACGAAAGGAAGGACGAAACAAAGGACAGTCCAAAAACTAAGAACCTTGCATCCTCCTCAAAGAAAGCTCCCCCCTCCTTACCCTTATACAACGAATTCACTGCTCCTCAGTCTTATCCACATCCTATAGGGAAAATGAAAGAGAGAAAGAACGCGATATCTTCAAACATAGAAGAAGAAAATTTTCAGCTATTTTCCCTTCCCCGTCTCCATGTAAGCCGAAGTGCATGCCTTGTGTACCCAGTGGTATGTGTCGCTGTGGGCTAAGATGCATGATACTGTATGAATTAATTGAGTTGTGTACAATACCTCTCTTAAGACTGATTACTGATCTATTGTGTTAGCTTGATAGAGCATTATAGTTATTTTGCACTGCTTCACATGTACCGTATTAGCACTGTGTATTGGTTCTCAGTATTGATGTCCCGGGGTCCGGCTCTATACTGGTTCCCGTTATACTCCTGCGATTACCGGCGTTGTTGCTGATTGTACACAATGCTCCTGTATGGTTCAGTGTACACATTACTATGTACTGCTGAGCGAATACACAGTTGAAAGTTGTTGAATGGGGACACATTACCGTGTTTTGGTGAGCACACACATTCCTGTGCCTCGTTGAGAACCTATGTTTTGCAGAATACTCGGTGAACATTTTACTGATTACTGTTCAACGTACATATGGCTGTCTGTACGTTGTACATTGTACATATAACAGAATGTACACATTACAGTGCATCACTGAATGTACATATTTCTATGTGTCATGAGTTATCCACATTGCTGCGTATTGTTGAGTGTGAAAAATGTTCTGTATTGATGGATTGTACATAACACTATGTACTGTTGAGTATGTATATGCTGTCTTTTGCTGAGTGTACAGATTACCTAGTATCGTTGAGCATGTAATTCATGCGAACTCTTCAGTAATGTGCGCGCGCGCGCGCGCGCGCGCGCGTGTGTGTGTGTATGTGTGTGTATGTGTGTGTGTGTGTGTGTGTGTGTGTGTGTGTGTGCGCGCGCGCGCACAAATCACAATTCTCAGTGTAGATATCACTGTGTATTCTTGTGTGTACATGCTTTTGTACATTTTGAGTATGTACTGACCTGCAAATGCTGAGTGTCTCAGTGCAATGTATAGTGTATGTAAATACTGTGTATTGTTTGGTGTATTCTTGAATGTACGAATTACTGTGCACAGTTGTGTAGCAGTAGTTCTTTCATTTACGTCTTGTCACAAAATCATACGATATCAGACGAACACAGTTGGTGTATACATATTAATGTGTATTGTTGAACAGACATACTAATGTGAATTGTGAGTGTACCGGTCACTGTACTGTGGAGAGTATTACACTGTACATTACAGTGATTGTGGGGTTAACACACACCTGTGTGCTGTTGGGTGTACACTCACTTTTATTATTGGTTGTACACATTACTGTCATTTGTTGGATATACATTGTGTATTACTGTGTACTGTTGCTTGCAGATGTTGCTGAGGTGTTCTTAAGTACAAATCTCTGACTGCATCGTGGGATGTATACATTATTGCCCACTGTTCGAATGTACACATTACTATGCTGGGTGAGTGCGTACACGACGGTGTATTATTTGTCCACGTTTCATTGTGTATAAAGTGAATGTACATATTTCTGTATATTGGTGAATGTATATACATTACTGTGCATTACTGACAGCACTACTGAATATCACTGCGTAATTTACTGGGCGTAGATCGTATACATCATCGTATCTTGTTGGATGTACAACACGATATGTTTGTACACTGATGTGTATAACTGAAAAATATTTATTCATGTGACTGAAATACTGTCTGTCAATACTGCGGCTTTGCAAACGACTTGTTTGTTTTCAACTTTTCGATTTCAGTAAACAAGTAGGGTAACTTTTGCTCCCATAAGAAAACCTAACACAAAGTAACTTTATTCAAGACTGGCCCCCGCCTTTTAAACTTGAATAAAAATCAGACAAATACAAAGACGAACAATTTGATAGTGGGGGAAAACAAGCACAGGCCAACAACTCAACTGTCTTCATAATAATGACTTGGCAAAGATTTGGACTTAAGAGGGAGGGGGGAGGGGGAGTAAGGCTGAAGATGAAGAAACTAGGAAAATGAAATTAATTATTATATATATGAAAACTCTTCACTAGCTGCTTGAGGGAACCATCGCGATCCCCCTCGAAGGCAGATCTATTTGTATTGCCTGATCCTAGGCCTTTCGTCCGCTGGATCGGACTCATCAGGGCGACACAGCTGATTATGTCTGTGCACCTGGCGTCAAATAGAGACCAGCCACAGTCCATAATACCGTGGTGTTGTCACCACCAAGGGTTCAAAAAAGAATCTAACAGCACCCCCCAAAGCAGCCAGCGAAGGGTAGTAAATGAAACCAAACCACGGTATTATGGACTGTGGTTGGTCTCTATTTGACGCCAGGAGCACAGACACAACCAGCCGTGTCTCCCTGATGAGTTCCGATCCAGCGGAACAAATAGATCTGCCTTCAAGGAAGATTGCGATGGTTCCCTCATGCAGCTAGTGAAGAGTTTTCATATATATATAATATTTTCTTTAATTGCATTTTCCCAGTTTCTTCATCTTCAACCCCCCCCCCCCCCCCTCCCTTTAAGTCCAATATTTTGCCAAGTCATACTATGAAGACAGTTGAGTTGTTGGCCTGCGCTTGTTTTTCCCCCACTATCAGATTGTTCGTCTTTGTATTTGTCTGACTTTATTCAAGTTTAAAAATGCTGTGCCAGTCTTGAATAAAAGTTACTCTGTGTTAGGTTTTCTTATGGGTGCAAAAGTTACCCTACTTGTTTACTGTTTACTGTTCCCTGTCTCATTTCATTTTCATTTTTTTTTCAATTACAGTCAGAGAGAGAGAGAGAGAGAGAGAGACAGACAGACAGACAGACAGACCGAGAGACAGACACAGACAGACAGACAGACAGAGACAGAGTCAGAGAGAGCCCCCCTACACCAAATTTGAGAGAAAGCATCAAGAAAACTCAGGACGAAAGATATCTCAAAAACTCAAAAACAACAACAACAAACGACAACAGCATCGGCAACTCACCACCACCGACACCACGACCACTACCACCATCATCACCACCAACCACACAAGAACGGGAGATGAAGAACAGACTTAAGTCTGGCTGTGTCTGTTAGTAGGCCGAAAGGTCGCGTGAACACCATCAGATAATTCAGCAACAAAATGAGGATCAAAGCTCTGTATGTCATTGTGGATATCATCCCATCTATGTGGATGTTAAGGAGGGTAGGGGAGGGGAGAGGAGAGGGAGGGGAGGGGAGGGGAGGGGAGGAGGGGGGAGGGGCGGGGCGCGGGGTGACAGCAGACCTCGTGCGAAGAAAAATTCAGGCACTGGAGCATACACGCTTCTGACGGATTCCCTGTATCTCCTGTAAGAAACCTGAGTTCATTACACAGTATGCGCTGTCAGCTATCAGGTCGTTTTCCGCTGGACAAAGTAGTTCCTACATATTATTCCACACATTTCTCTCTGACCTTCCTGTCTGTCTGTCTGTCTGTCTTTTCTCCTCTCTTTTCTAGATCCCTCTTCTATGTTATGTGAGGGCAACCTTCACCATACCTCCCATCCTCTCCCCACTCCATCTCTAACCCGAAAATCTCTACTCTATCTCTCTCTTCTCTCTCTCATATCTATCTCTCTCTCTCTATCGCCCTGCATTTCTTTGTGTATCATGTATCCCCCTTTCTATCTGAATTTTGTTCCTCCTTCCACTATCTGCACCCGCATCTCTCTCTGGCTATTCCTGCCATCCTCAAATCCCCCACACCTCCTTATGCCGATATCTATTTCTCTCTTCGTCGTCGGTTCTGTCACGCATGACTCGTCGGTCACCTTCTCCTGCCCCCATATTACTCCCTCTTCTTAATCTCGGGTTGTTCTCGGGCTTCGATCTTATCTCTTCTCTCCATTTTTTCATCACGCGTTCTTGTATCTTTCCCCCGTTCCCCCTCTAGCCGCTCTCTGCTTTTGCTCCTCTCGAGATGAAGTATTTGTACGAGAGAGAGAACCGTCCATCCCCTTCTCTCCGCCCATCCTCTCTCTCTTCCCCTTCCCTCTTCTCCTCCCCTTTTGTCTCTTTTTCCTTCCCCTCCTTCTTCTCTTTTTCGCCTTTGCTCCCTTCTCCGAGTTCTCTCCCTTTCTCTTCCCCTCGAAGACCCCCCTTCCCACAGAAGACCCAATTCTTTTCTGAGACGGAGACGGTTTGATTGTACCCTTTGAGTACATTCGATGAGAGCTTATGATCCTCGAGGAAGAGAGAGAGGAGAAGAGAGAGTCATAAGAAGAAGAAGACCAGAAACAGTAGAAAGTCAAGACGGGTTAACATGTTTGTACAAAAAAAAAGTTTTCGAAGACCTACCTCAACCCAAGACGTCACCAAAAATAGGAGTGAACGTCTCGCACAAGCTCTGAAAAATGTACCCCGGAGACGACGGAGAGAGAGAGAAGAGATGAGAGAGACCCAGAGGGAGGAGAGAGAGGAAGAGAAGAGAGAGTTAGAGGGAGACCGAGAGAGAGTGATTGTGAGAGTGTAAGTGTTGCGTGCGTGTAGTGCGAGCATGGTGACCATGTGTGTGCGTGCGTGCATACGTGCGTGAGTCTGTGTCTGTGTTGCGTGCGTGTGTAAGCATGCGTTCGCGCGCGCGCGCGTATGTGTGTGTGTGTGTGTGGTTGTGGTGTGTGTACGCGCGCGCGCGTTTATGAGTGTGCGCGTGCGCGCGCCTTCTTTCAGACGTCTCCTTTCTCTGCTCCCCTACCCCATCTCTCTCTCTCTCTCGCTCTCTCTGCTCTTCTCTCTCTTCGCTCTCTCGTTAGGCTGATATCCTTTACACGTCAATTCATGCTTGACAGCAGTCAGGTATTGGTTGAAGCTACTCCATATGGATACTAGAGACTGCCCAGCAGGCCTATTTAATGCAAAACTTTTTAGTATGGAAGAAAAATGGAAAATCATGTTGGGCATCCAAGCTAAGAGATATCCTCCAGCCTGCGCGAGTTTGGTTACGCTTGGCTAAAAATAAAGGTGTTGGAAATGAGCGATCTTTTCTTGTCATATTAAGAGGGGTTGTCCTTATAGCAAACTTCTTGAGGTCACTGGTAATTAGATACTGTTAACAGCAGCGCACAGATTCTCTCTGTACTGTTCAGTTCAAGACAAATTTTCATGAATGAACCATACATTGATAATGTGCGAATTAAGCATTTAGAGATATCATTGCTAAAATTGAGAATAGGTATCCTCCCGTTAAACGCCAATATTTTCCGATATACTCAAAAAGTACCACAGATTTACTGTGCAGTTTTTGTAAAACCGAGATAGAAAATGAAATTCATTTTGTTTGTACCTGTCCATGCTACAAGAAATACGGCTCAAATACCTTGGCTCAAAACCAAATAAATGACAACTTATTTGGTGATTTAATGAAATGTACTGATGTCCTATCAGCGCAAAACATTGCTCAGTTTTGTGCAGTACGCCATCAAAAAGCGTGGAAATATTGGTTGGAAATTATGAGTTGACTTGGTATGGTCAAGCCTGTTACCTGAAAAATTGTTACATTAATTGTGGGCCATTGGCCCAAAATCGAAATACAGTGTGTGGGGAAGGGGAAGGGGAGGTAGGGAAGGGTGGAGGGTGTGCGTAGTGCACATGGGTAGTTCTGAGGATGTAAGGTCAGGGATGAGTGGGATGGGGGTGGTAAACCAGTGTGTGTGTGTGTTGGGGGAGGGGGGGGGGGCGGGAAGCGGAAGTAGGAGGGAAGAGCTGAGTGCATTTCTCGTGAGTTCAGTTATAATCATGCCTGTGTGTGTGCGTTTAATTCTTAGACAAAAGAAATCTGTGCAGTTTTCAGAGTCCACCCCCTATGCAAAATGTATTTCGATTGTATGGATATCTGTCTTTTAAGGGAAATGTTAAGAGTCTAATGACTTATGTGAACATTAAAACCGGAATTAGTCTGGATCTCTGCTCTCTCTCTCTCTCTCTCTATCTCGCTCTCTCTCTCTCTCTCCAGCTCTTCGGTTTGATACAAAAACAAGCTGACAGCTAAAAGACGACCAGAACGCAACGGACCAACGCACCCCAACACGATCGCAGCTGACGACACAGGTGGTGAACAGACCGTTTACCCATTTCATTAATCAGTTAGACCATGTCCACCTGCTCCAGATCCCCTCTCCCCCCCCACGTCCCCCTGTCTCGGTGTGTCCGCTGCCTTTTGTGTCCGTTCTTCCCCACCTCTCTTTCGACGTGACCACAAAGTGGCAGGTGGCCAGGCGAGCAGGTGGGGAATTTCAACATCGGTCTGGTTACACAACAGGCCACCAGGGAACAGGAGGGATGGTTTAGTCAGATTCTTTTTTTTTTTTTTGTTTTGTCTGGTAGTTTGCCCATTCAACATTGACAGGCGAGAAATTATCATTTTTTTAGAGGTCTGCTTAAATGTTATCTGTCTTTTTCTTTTAATCTCCTCTCTCTAATCCTACTCTCTCTCTCATCTCTCTCTCTCTCTCCCCGTCGTTTTTACTCTCTCTCTCTCTCTCTTGATCTCTCTTTCTTTGATCTCTCTGTCTGATCTCTCTGTTTCTGTCAGCTGTATCTCTATCTCTTTGTCCGTTGCCCTGTTGCAGTAACACGTGTATTATCGCGGGCATCCATTTCTTTCCGCCAGCTCATGTTGACGCCGGCTGTTTCCTGTTGCCATCTCTACCTGCGCCGGGCGACATGCGCAAGTCCACGGTTGTCGTTAGCAACTTTAAGGGCCGAAAAACTCAGCATAACGGTAAAGCCGACGATACTAGATGATAATGATGACGCTGTAACGATTACACGCGCGCGCTGCCGCTGCGCGCGCGCGTGTGTGTGGGTGGGGTGTGGTGTGTGTGTGTGTTGAAGACAGACAGGAGAGAGAGGAGAGAGATGATCTTTTTTGTTTTTTACGAGACGAGCCCGAGAGATGGAGAGTGTGTTTGTAATGACGAGAGCGCGAATATGAACAGGAGAGAGAGAACGAGGAGATGAGAGGAGTGTGTGTGTGCTTGTCTTGGTGTGTGTGTTCATGCGTGCGTGTGTGGGGTGGTGTGTGTGGTGTGTGGTGCGTGCGTGCGTATGTGTGTGTGGGTGTGTGCGGTGTATGTGAGTGTGTACTGTATGTGTGCGTGCATGCGCGCGGCAGCGCGCGCGGCAGCGCCGCGCGCGTTGTGTGGGTGTGTGTGGTGGTTGTGCTGGTGTGTGTGTGGTGTGGTGTGTGTGTGGTTGCGAGAAGAGAGGAGGAGAGGGAGGCGAGAAAGAGAGAGAGAGAGAAGAGGAGAAGGAGAGAGAGGAGGGATAAGGCCCAAACAGAGACGGGAAAAAACAAGACGGTGTGATAGCGGGTGTGATTTGGGCCCTTTGGAGGGTTTAAGGACAGGGTTTACAAGCTATGACCCAAAAACAATCAACAAAACACAACAACAACAACAACACAAACACACACACAAACACACACACACACCCACATATCAACAACTAATATCCACAACAACCCACAACACACACTAAACGCAGCAGAAAAACAGCCCCCCCCATTGAATGCTTTAGAAATTCTCTCTCTCTGTATCGCGCTATAGATCGACACCAAGCGCTCTACT
>JADBJO010001985.1:350330-355462 GCA_016801955.1 Conus betulinus | reverse complement strand
GTTTTTGCGAAAGCACCACATGAATGTGTTCGTAGTCCAAAGATCCTCCCCCCCCCCTCACACCCCTCACCTCCACCCAGCTCCCAACCCAAATCGGAACAAATAGTGAACGTTGAGACTGACGTTGTCCTGGGCATTGGTGGGGTTGTGAACATGGTGGTACCGACCAAGGGCCAATCATTTCTCTGCTGTGTCGTGCTTTTGCTATGGTTTGAGTACAAAACAAACAGAAAAGAGAACAGAAATCTTCAACAAAACGTATAAGCAGTGACATAAGAAAACATATAACTAAACGGATGAATACGTGTTTAAAGGTGTGTTTGTACGTGGTGGTTGTGTGTGTGTGTGTTGTGTGTGCGCGCGCGCGTGCGCGAGTGTACGCGTGCGTGTATTTTTGTGAGTATAGCTTTTCCACAAGCCCTATGTCAGAACTCTGCAACGAGATGTGCACCTCACTGTGAACTTTAAGGTGGCCCTGAAAAGGCCTGACGCAAAAGAAATCAGGAGCGTTCCAGTCTCTCCCCGGCTTTGGCTTGGCGAGTGCGATCGTTCATTCCTCACGATCGCCTTTGGCCAAAGCCAGTATCTCTGGGGACAGACTGCGAACAGCCTGGGGCGCCTCCTGCAGATCCATTAGGTACGGCAGCAGTCTGTGAGTTAGTTCAGCCGCCGCTGGATCCACCAGCCTGGGTCTCTTAGCCGCCAGGTCCTGTTGTGGCGCCGATACTGAAGAACGTTTCATCTCGTCAGTGGACAGAGCAATGAGAAATCATGGGACGGCAGACCCTTATATAGTGGACTGATGTCGCTGGGAGGGTTGCTGTCTCATAGCGTGAACGCCATTGGTCGTTCATTTCGCGCATCTCAGTGCTGTCAGACTGTACTTTGAGACTCTGTGTGTGTTTATCGCGCACTGGCTTGCTGAGAGCGACCTCCCCCCGCCCCCCTGCCCCCCTCCCCACCCCCACCCCCCCAACAAACAACCAACAGATCCTTTTTAGGACCAATCAGGGGATGATTCGTCTCGTTTCTGATGAGTCGCGTCGCTGTCTTTGATTTCTCGTTGATAATAAGATATTCGGAAGAACAAGAACCCAAAATCCACCAAAGCAAAAGCAAAAGGTGTGTGTGTGTTTGTGTTTGTGTGCGTGTGTGTGTGTGTGTGTGTAATCATATTTTAGGCATCAGTCTTATAATGCTCTCTGCTCTTGTCCTCTCCCAACACACACACACACACGCGAGCGCGCTCCACATGCCAAGACACACGTACACACACACACACACACACACACACACACACACACACACACACACACACACACTTCCTTCCTTCATTCCTGTTTTCATCCTTCATTCATTCACATATTCGTTCCTCCCTTCCTTCCTTTTTTCCTTCTTTCCTTGTCGAAAGGGAATGGCGGAGGGGGTCTGGTGAAGGGGTGTAGGGGGTGCCTACCGTACAAGACGCGGGTGGCCTGCGTGCGTTTGATTGGTCGAAACAAAAAGACGCTGCCAGAACGTTGGTTGGCTAAAAGTCTGAGCAGGTCAGTGTCCTGTGTGTGCAGGCTGGAGGACGTAAAGCTCACCATTAGAGCGCTGCCATGCTCTACCCACTGAGCTAACTGGGCTCTGAAACACAAACACCATTGTCAGGGCGTTGTTGTTTCAGTTTGTTCTAGACAAAATCTTACTATTCGCAAAGTTTATTTAATTTGATTTTTATTGATTACCTTGGTTGGCTGGCTTGGTGTTTGCCTTAATTCACCAGTTTCAGTTTGGTTATGAATGTTACAAAAGTTAATTGTTGGTTACATATGTATAATATGCTCTAACATAATGTAAAAACAAAAACAAACTTAAACGTAATGCACTTTGAGTCAGTTTGCGAGTGTTCTCACACGCGCGCGCGCGCGCGCACACACACACACACACACACACACACACACACACACACACACACACACACACACACACACACACACACACACACACATAACACAGCTAACCTTCCAACAAAATGGACTCTTTGACAGACAGAAGCCTTTTGTAAAGGTATTGTTATTTCAGTTTTTGTTCAAGACAAAAGAGACGAAATATCTCCTCTCGCTAGACTTCACAACGAGAGTTCCACCCCCACTCTGGAACATCAAACCAACCAACCAACCAACCAAAGTAATGAATACGAATTAAACAAAGCAACACCTATCGAAAGGAAAGATTTGTTTTTTTTTGTCTGGAACAAACTGAAACAACAACACTTTTACAAAAGGCTGCTGTCTGCCGGAAGACTATTTTGTTGGAAGGTTGGCTGTGTGTGTGTGTGTGTGTGTGTGTGTGTGTGTGTGTGTGTGTGTGTGTGTGTGTGTGTGTGTGTGTGTGTGTGTGTGTGTGTGTGCTGTGCCCAGCTGTACCCATACCCTAAAAATACCAATCAATGAATAAATAAATGAATAAAGAAATAGATAAAATAAATAAGAGGGCGACACTCACAGACTGACTCAAAGTGCATTACGCCTCGGTATGTTTTTTGTTTTGACATTATTTTTACAGCATATAGTACATATGTAACTAAGAACGGGTCTGCGCTTGTTCCCCCCCCCCCCCCCCCCCCCTCTCCTCCCCCCCCCCTACTATTAGATTGTTCGTCTTTGTATTTGTCTGACTTTATTCAAGTTTTAAAGGCAGTGCAAGTCTTGAATAAAAGTTACTCTGTGTGTTACGTTTCCTTATGGGAGCAAAAACTACCCCACTTGTTTATTGTTTACTGTTCCCTGCCTCATTTCATTCCAATTTCGTTAAAAGTAGTGAATTAAAACAAACACACAGCCAACCAACCAGTGTTACAAATAAAAATGAAACTAAACAACACTTAGCGAGATGAAAGATTATCTCTGGAACAAACTGTAACACCAATACCCTGACAATGGTGTTTGTGTTTTAGAGCCCAGCTAAGTCAGTCGCTACAGCATGGCACCAGGAAAGGACAACTCATTAGTGTCAACGGCGGTATTGACTTTCAACTTGTAAACAAACGTAAGTGTGTGAACGAAGAAGTGGTCGAGCTGGCAGGGGATGTAACCCACACACAATAGAGAGAAGACATCGTTGGCCACCAGCTGAACCTGCTTCACCTTCCCTCCTGAGCCTGTCCTGCACGGTGCACAGGCATTTTGACCCGCCGATACATCTGCCCCGGACATTTTGCCTCGGATATTTCAGATGCATTTATCGGCACATTAAGACTCAAGTACGTTAATTAAGACTTTTGGGCATAATCCTCCCAGTTATGTATATTAATGGTCGGATCAGAGTCAGAATGACAGGTAAGATACATTAAGAAGTGAAAATGCATGAAGACAATTTTGTGGTATAAGGAGAGAGTTTGAGTGAAAAGAAGAGTAGTTTTTTTTTTCAACTTACATGTGTGCACAGATGTTCACATACCATTCCTCTAAAACGCCTCCAAAATATCTTTTCAAACACTTGATATGCGAAACTACCGTTCAGATATGTCAGCGCTTAACTTATGTCTTTCACATCTCATAAGGAGCAAAAATGAGAATTTCGATGAAACTTTTTTTTTTAGTATAGATGTGGTGGCTTATTCTTCTCTAAATGTAGGTCTATTTCTTCGTTTACCTAATTTTTGTCCGTTGCTGAGGCATTATTCGTTGATCAAGGTTTGAGTCAGATTTATACTTGTAAATCTTAGTACTACATTTTTGTTATGTTCAGATTTTTTTTTTTTTGTGAAGTACTGCATGTACATTTTCAATGGCGGAATACGACTATTTTTCATTGTGTCTGGCATATCATTTCATGGAGAGAGAGAGAGAGAGAGAGAGAGAGAGAGAGAGAGAGAGAGAGAGAGAGAGAGAGAGAGAGACAGAGACAGAGACAGAGACAGAGAGAGACAGAGAGAGATTGACAGTGTGAATTCGTAAACAGGCATATCAGTCTTAGCAAGTCACTTGATGAAAAGTTGTAATCTTTTCCAATCATATTCTGGTATGATCATAGCACAAATTGTGTCTTTTGGCATTTGTATGATTATTCATGTCCTGTATCTATATTTTTAAAGATGACTGAAAATCTATAATTGTTTTACTTTTGTTATTTTCATGTCAGGTGTAAGTGAATTTCTGTTTTAGGATTGATAAAGTATTCTATAAAATCTCAAAGCTTCCTGCGATGAATTTGGTTAGGGGTGAATTCTGTTATAAAAATGTTTAGTCCGTGTGGAAATGTATCCCTGGGAGGAAAAGAAAAAGGGAAACGGTGCGAGGACTCTGTGGACAGGGTCTGTGGGTTAGTAGTAAAAAAACAGGTGGCACTTTTATGACAATCCCCACCCGTTCCCCTGCACTCCTGACCACCTGGTTTACTTATATTTGCCGTTTTACTGATTTTTTGTTCCCTTACTATTTGTCTTTCACTATCTAAGAATGATCTTGCGTTTGTGTGTGTGCATGTGCTTGTGTGTGTGTGTGTGTGTGGAGAAGACAGAAAGAGAGAGAGTGAGAGAGAGAGAGCGAGCGAGAGAGAAGGGGGGGGGGGGGGGGGGGGGGAGAACGTAAAAGGGGAATGACAGGCATAGCGTAACTTTAAGTTATCTGTAAGTAGACACTTTAAAACTCTTGCATCAGGCGGAAAGCCCACCCCCACCTCCACCCCCCTCCCCACAAAGGAAGACAACACCCCCTAGTGATGTGACTATGCTCTAGAGATGGATAATAGATAACAAACTGTATTCAACTGGAACCATGATTCAAGGGCTGCCAAATTAGGTGCCTTCAGAAATCAGAGTGAGCACCAACTGCAAGTCTTCAAGTGGACACTACTAGCTGGCATTAAATATCTTTCAATCAGTGTCATAGTCTGCAGTCTGAGAGAGAGAGAGAGAGAGAGAGAGAGAGAGAGAGAGAGAGAGAGAGAGAGAGAGAGAGAGAGAGAGAGAGACAGACGACAGACAGACAGAGAGAGAGAGAGAGAGAGAGAGAGAGAGAGAGAGAGAGACTCCAACTCCAACTCGAAGTCAAGAGAGTAGACAAACATATTTGTTTCAAGTGATTTTAATATTCCTCATTATTAGAATGAATGGTTGGTGACCACAGTGATATTCATATCCCTCA
>JADBJO010001985.1:312500-327500 GCA_016801955.1 Conus betulinus | reverse complement strand
GCAGCCATTCACGCACACACACACACACACACACACACACACACATGCACACACACACACACACACACACACACACATACACATGCACATACACAGACACACACACACACATGCACACACACACATACACAAACACACACACAGCCAGCCTTCAAACAAACGTGTCTTCTTTTTGACACACAGCAGCCTTGTTTTTTTTCCTTTTGTGGAGAGACTGGTAGAAGGACTGGTGAAGGCGAAGCGTCTAACCACCAAAGCCACACAGTGTGCGGCCCTGGCGTTTGAAGGTGTAGACAACATCCATAGCCGATGATCAGTGATGTATGCGTCTGTGTGGACATGTGCGAATGTGCGTGTGTGTGTGTGTGCGCGCGCGCGCGCGCGCGTGTGTTTTATGTGTGTGCGTGTGTGTGCGTGAATTTTGTTCTAAGTATAACTTTTACACGAGCCCTATGTCAGAACTTTGCAACGAGATGCGCACACCTCACTGTGAACTTTAAGGTGGCCCTGAAAAGGGCCTGACGCAAAAGAAATCAGGAGGTTCGTTCCCAGTCTCTCCCCGGCTTTGGCTTGGCGAGTGCGATCGTCATTCCTCACGATTGCCTTGGCCAAAGCCAGTATCTCTGGGGACAGACTGCGAACAGCCTGGGGCGCCTCCTGCAGGTCCGTGAGATACGGCAGCAGCCTGTGAGTTAGCTGAGAGGCCACTGGATCCACCAGCCTAGGTCTCTTAGCTGCCAGGTCCTGTTGTGGCGCCGATACTGAAGAATGTTTCATCTCGTCAGTGGACAGAGTAATGAGAAATCAGGGGACTCCAGGCCCTTATATAGTGGACTGAGGTCGCGCTGGGAGGCTTGCTGTCTCGTAGCGTGAACACCATTGGTCGTTTATTTCGCGCATCTCCCTCCCCTCCCCCCTCCCCCCCCCCCCCCCCCCCCCCCCCCCCCAAACCAAACAGGCCCCTTTCCAGGGCCACACAGGTATGGTTCAGTCTCGTTTTCTGACGAGTCGTTGTCTTTGGTTTCCGGTTGATGACAAGATGTTCGGAAGAAGAAGAGCCCACAGTCCACCAAGCAAAAGCAAAAAGTGTGTGTGTGTGTGTGTGTGTGTGTGTGTGTGCGCGCTGAAGAAGAAGCTGAAGAAGAAACTAAAGAAGACGAAGAAGTAGAAGAAGAAGGAGAAGTTGATGAAGAAGGTGATGAAGAAGAAAAAAAAAAGAAAAAGAAGAGAAGAAGAAGAAGAAGAAGAAGGTAATAAAGAAGAATAAAAGAAGAAGAAGAAGAGAAGGAGAAGAAGGTGATGAAGAAGAAAAGAAGAAGTTGAAGAAAGCAACATAATTTGTCGCCCTTTCAACGTCTAGAACACATGACAAATAACAGCAGACCTAAAGACGATGTCTATGGATAGAACAGAACGTGTGTCTTGTTACAAGATAAAAAAAAAAAAAAGCTTACCTCTGGAATGCACGATTGAACACAAACGCAGAAACTTAGACAAAATTTCTTTATTTCCTCAGTAACAAGACCAACGCTTCATATCTGAGACAGAAAAGAGAATTCAATATCGAACACTGTCCATTTCAATACGATTATTCATCCATAATCATTGTGAGCAAATTTGGTGATGAAGACCTTTTTGATATGCGATATATAGGACAAAACTACGCAGAGATGCACGTTAAAGATATGCCCTTTAATACATGGCACATTTTCGTAATTCAGACATTCGATCCTACATTCATTCATTCATTCAATCATTCATTCAATCATTCATTCATTCTATCATTCATTCACTTGTTCATTCATTCATTCATTTATTCACTCACTCATTCATTCATTCATTCATTCATTCACTCACTCATTCATTCATTCGTCTATCAATTGATTGAATAATTAATCCAAGTTCCCGACAGACGTAAACATCTTTTTTGTACAAATAATCTAAACGCATACTGAATACCGGAATGACGAACATTCACGTGTTGATCAGATGACATGTAACATTGCAGATCGCAAAACAGCAACAACGACAACAAAAAAAAAAAAAAAAAAAAAAAAAAATCCAGGCAAATAACGATGTGTCAAAGCAAAAAAAAGCAAAAAAAAAAAAAAAAAAAAAAAAAAAAAAAAAGTTACGCATTTGGAACCAACTGCCTAAGACAGACAACAGCAGCCATCGTATCAGCAGCCCCTACTCCTGTTGTAGGAACGGTCACAGTCTGGAATACATCCATCAGATTATCCCCTCATCTCCCACTATACCTCTAAACATCCTAACCCATCACTACCATCCGCCGTATTACCTTATGGGATAACTTTTGAAAAAATCACTCTACCGCCAGACGAAAAAACAAAAATACAATAAAAAAAAAAAAAAATAAATAAAAAAAATAATATGACAAACACGACGCGTTTCGACCTGTTTGGTTCTTCCTCTGCTCAGACAAACAACATTCGAGACAATCAAAACGAAGAACGAGCGATCAATTCTCTCCCAATATTGAACGCAAAATGCCTTGGGATAACTTGTGGATCCGATGAACATGGAAAGAACAGGCTGACACTGTTGAAAGAAAAAAAATAGGACATGAAACAAGTCTCTGTGGTACCCGGTCTCCTTTTATGTATCGTTGAGTCAGCTGTGGAGAAATGAAGTGAGAAAGTCAGAGAGAGAGAGAGAGAGAGGAGAGAGAGAGAGAGAGAGAGAGAGAGAGAGAGAGAGAGAGAGAGAGACAGAGAGAGAGAGAGAGAGAGAGAGAGAGAGAGAGAGAGAGAGAGAGAGAGAGAAACATGTAGCCAATCTATTTGATACATCTCACTAAATGTATCACGTATTTTGCCCAGAGAGGAGAGAGAGAGAGAGAGAGAGAGAGAGAGAGAGAGAGAGAGAGAGAGACAGAGAGAGAGAGAGAGAGAGAGAGAGAGAGAGAGAGAGAGAGAGAGAGAGAGATATAAACAGACGGACAGACAGACAGCGAACATGTGGTACATTTATCTAATACATCTCATTAAAATGTATTACGTATTTACAAGAGAGAGAGAGAGAGAGAGAGAGAGAGAGAGAGCAATACATAAAAAAAAAGAGAGAAGGAAAGAACAGATTAGATACAGGTTCAACAAGTCAACAGAACACATTGCTGCGTTTTCCGGAGATCAAAGAGAGCTTTTTGCCATTATCCATTTCACGACACTTGTAGCTGGACCTACCAGGGGGACCTACCAGCTGAACCTACCAGCCGGACCTACCAGCTAGACCTTCCATCTGGACCTATCAGCTGGATCTACCAGGTGGACCTACCAGATGGACCTACCATCTGGACCTACCAGGTGGACCTACCAGCTGTGCTTACCAGCTGGACCTACCAGCTGTGCCTACCAGCTGGACCTACCAGGTGGGCTTACCAGCTGGACCTACCAGCTATGCCTACCAGCTGGACCTACCAGGTGGGATTACCAGCTGGGTTACCAGGTGGACCTACTAGCTAGACCTACCAGCTGGACCTGCCAGCTGTGCCTACCAGCTGGGCTTACCAGGTGGACCTACCAGCTAGACTTACCAGCTGGACCTACCAGCGGTGCCTACCCGGTGGGTCTTACCAGCTGGACCTACCCTCTAGGCCTCAGGCATGCTCCAGAAACTCCTTAATCAGACCCAGGGCCTCCTCCACCCTCTGCCACACCCCATCCTCCACAGGCAACCCGGCCTTCAGCTCGTCCACCCGAACCACCACCCCCCACCGCCACCCTTGCAGACTGGTCCACTCCGACAGCATGATGACGTCCCGCACCACCGCTATGGCCTGGATCCTGGAGGTCTCCGTGGTCAGCTTGCAGGACGTGTGCAGGTACAGAGCGCACAGGAGGTACACCTTGGGTGAAGACGAGCATCTCCCGGCACAGGTCTTCCACCTGGGACAGCAGCGTGGAGACCTCGGAAATGACGCTGGGCGGAGGGGGAGGATCCGAGGGTGGCTGGCTTCCTTGGTGGGGAGGAGGGGGAGGGTGGGGAGGGTCATCCTCGGGGTCTGGCAGGCGAGCTTCCTGTCTCTTCAGGCGTATTTCTGAAAGGGAGAGAAATAAAAACGAGAAGGTTTTCCAAGTTTATTATGACAAGCCCCCCCCCCCCCCCCCCCCTCCCCTCATCAGTGTATAATACGTGTACTCTTTGTCAAAAAGCCCTTCAGGGTTGTATTCATCGACGAAACTCTCCGCGTTAACATATGTACTCGCATTAAAAGAAAAAAGAAAAAGAAAAAAGGGAAAACTTCGGGATTGTGCGCTTTTTTTTTTTTTTTTAAATCTTTACAGAATCTCTTCCTGTTAACATATGTGCTCTTATAAGAAACCCTTCCGGATCGTACGTTTTGCAAAAACTTCTTCGTGTTCACATGCGCACTCTTTGAACAAATCCTCCGGCATTATACGTTTTCTTTTTGTTTTTTTTGTTTTTTCGAAAGAAATCCTCCCTGTTGGTACGTGTACTCTAAAAACTGACCCTTCGGGATTATACTTTTTTCTCCTCTTTTTTTTTTTTTCTAAGAGAGTCCCTCCCTCTCAACCTGTGTACCCTTGTAAAAAAAACAACAACAAAACGTCCGGGATTTCTTTTTAAAGAACCACCCCTTGTTAACATGTGTATTGTTATGACAAACCCTTCGGGATTTTCCTTTCTTTTTAAAGAATCCATCCCTATTAACATGTGTACTCTTGTAACAAACCCTTCAAGATTATACGATTTGAAAGAATCCCTCTCTGTCAGCACGTATATTCTTATAACAAAATTTTCGGGATTGTATATATATTTTTAACAGAATCCCTCGTTGTTAACATGTATACTCTTGTAACAAATCCGTCGGGATTATACGGTTTTAAAGAATCCCTCCCTGTTAATATGTGTACTCTTATAACAAATCTTTCCGAATTATACGTTTTCTTTTGTTACACACACACACACACACACACACACACACACACACACACACACACACATATATATATATATATATATATATATATATATATATATATATATATATATATATGTATATATATATATATATATATATATAATGTGTTGCTAACCAACAATAACTTTAAAAAAGTGCTCAACCGGGTTGGGAGCGGCATCTGTTAAAAGACTGTTTGATCAAAAACACATGAAAAACACTGACCGCACGTGATGGCAGACAGCGAACACGTATAAAAAAAACACCGACAACACCGACCCCCCCAATACCCTGACGACTGCACCAGCAAGAAACTGCGCTGTAGGTTTTAGCATTTACATTTAAATCAAAGTTTTAACAATTCGGAATGAAATTACGCACGTTTATGCCAAAGTCTCCAGTATTAGACACGCGCACTCTTTTAACACCCCTCGTTACTAACGGCTATAAAGGCCCCAAAACGGTTTTTTTCTTCTTTATGGAATATCTCTGAAAGTACTTCGCCGATTTCTTATCTCAGTGACTAAATACATTGTGAAGCATATTGTGACATTTTTTTTTTTTTTATCAAGACGCAAGTTTGATTGTGACGTTTTTTTTTCTTCTTGTTTTTTTTTTTTTCTTTTTTTTTTTAACAACACGCGTATTCAAGATAGATCTAAAACTGGGAGTACGTGTATATGTTTTTGCATCTTGTTACAAAAGATGACAGTCACGGAATCCACATGTGAGTGTTTGTGAACTGGACCGTAACGAGACAGACGCTGAAATCTGACAGTATGCGTGAAGCTGCCCAAAGCAGTGGTTGAATGCTGACGGCGATTACAGCTACAGGTAGTGCTTGCTGTGCTGTATCTGCATTCTGTAGTTGTGTTAGCAGACCTGCTGGGTCCCTATTGGCTCATCATCTGTCTTTTCATTCTTTTCCAGACATTTGTGTGAGGAGACAGAAAGCCTTCAGGTAAACATCTATCTTTTCTTCTATGAAGTATGTGGATAACACAATTTACCTCAGTTGTTCTCTGAGTGAATCCCTTGTGCGACATTAAGCCCATGATAGTGGTGACCCCTACCTAATTCATATGCGTGATAGTGGGTCAGAATACGCACCCATATTCTTACTTGAAAATAGATTAAATTTAGTCAGCCCTCTCCATGACAGAGGCCTTGGTATCGAGTCCTACCAGAGCCATTGATTTGTGTGTTTTTCAGCCACCGTTGGCTCCCGCCCACAGTTTAACATGCTACGGCTTCGACTGGGAAGACTAGAACCACGTGGTCAAGTCTCATCCATTGTAATGAATGCCTCTCTCAGAGAGTTGCTCGAATTCTGTAAACCTGAACCAGCACTGCAGGTGCCTGCACCTCCCGGACCTGCTTGACTGCCGGGACACAGTACAGCGTGGAGTACAGGCCTGTCATGTATGTAGTCTTCAACCAAACAGGGAACTCTGTGGCGCTTCAGTTTCAGTTTCATCAAGGAGGTGTCACTTGCGTGCGGACTAGTCCACATACGCTACACCACGTCAGCAAAGTTTTGAAACCACGCTGTGCATGCTGTAAAGCTGATGGGAGAAATGAATTTAATGAATGACAAAGATGAGAGAATTGAAGAAGACGATCTCGTGGCTGCGACTCAGCGATTCAGCCCAATGCGCTGGTCAGACCTGGAGTATCCACTTCCATATCGCATTTTTCATCATCCTCATCCTCGTTGATAATAAGAATAATAATTTAAAAAAATAAATAAATAAAAGTCGCAAGTTCAGTGGCCCCTGCATGCCCTGATCTGGTGGTGACCTCAGTTTGATTTCCTCTTCATGTGCCTGTGCCCGAGATGAGTTCGTGGAGGAGCAGATAGTGGGAAGGTGGGTGGCTGGGAGGGGAGGGTGGGGGGGGGGGGGGAGGGGGTGGGGAGAGGGGGTTGAAGAGGGGTAGGAGGGGAAAGTGGGGAGGGAAAGGGTAGTGGGGTATAAAACATATGACGCCTCCTCTACCCTTTCCCCTTGGGAAAAAAAAAAAAGCACCACACTCAAAAAAAAAAAAAAATAAAGAGAAGAAGAAGAAGAAGAAGGCCAGCCTCTACATAACGCTGTGGGGTTAAATATCCTCGGACAGAGCTTTGTATAACTGTCATCGTTAACACAGTTAGTCTAATTTGATAGACACACTGATTAAAGGCGGGCTTTTTAATTTGTTGCAGTTATCGCCAACCTAATTTCAACGTTTCTACTAAAGGTCAGCTGTTACCTTTACATGATCCGAAACGAAGAACAGATAGGTGTAGGAACTACCCGCACAATAGTCGCAGGGACACAAGCATCGCTGCTTACCGTACATCTAAGCAATGAACCCCAAGTGCGTTTACACACACACATACACACACACACGCGCACGCGCGCATGCACACACACACACACAACACACACGCACGCACGCATGCACGCAAACACACAACACACACACACACACACACACACACGCACATATATACACACACACACGCATTCACACACACGCGCGCGCGCGCGCGCACGCATCCACACACACACACACACACACACACACACACACACACACACACACCTCTCTCCTGACCTGCAAACCTGGACTCCATCTGAGCATAACTTTGCAGAAGCTGGCCGATTTCCTCCCTCGCTGTGACGTCAGTGATGACGGCCCTTCTGACGATGCGTCTCAGCTCGTCGTTCCCAGTCTCCTTGGAAGCGAACTGGATGAAGTCCTGCAGATCCCTGTTCCCCCTGGCGTCCTCCACGGCGTCCCAAACGACACGCCCGTTGTTGGGTTGACCTGGCTCCTGAGACATCCTTTGGTGTTCGGGGGAAGTCTGCTGGTCGTGGGACGCTTCCGCTTCCGGGGGTTCCGGAACCGGTTCTGTGAATTGCGTTCCGACGCCTTCGTGGTGACAGGCGTGAGGCAGATCCGGCACCACAGAGTGGATTTTTTCAAAGTGCCCTTTGCGGATGGCTTTCTGCACCTGTTTGTACTTTTCGTTGTCGGGCGAAGGACATGCGGGCAAGAGGGACACACAGGGAGGTGAGGATGTGTTCTGGGCAGGTTGTGGCACGGCAGTGTCTGTGACTTCAATCCGTAACGGTTGTGATGCGGGGAGTGTCGCTTCTCTGCCGAGTCCGGGGTTCGGGATGCCATCCTGAGGGAGGGCTCTCTCTGCAAGGGAGCCAGAACTTCTGTACCTGAAGCCGTGGGAGCGTGCTGATTGTTGTGTGACTGTTGTGAGGTCGAGTCCTTGCCCGTTTCTTTCCTTGCGTTTTTTTCAGACCCTGGTCCCAACGACCGTTCCTTCAGGGGTTGCTGCCGGAGGTCTTGTCTGTGGAGTCGGGCTCACCGCGTCTGCACCGTGTCTCCCCTTGGGATCGCTCTTTGCTTGGAATGCTGTAAATAGGCACGAGGCGTATTTGCTGGCGCGGGTGAAGGTTGAAATATAGCGGTCATTTGTGACACATGGCCTTGCTTCTTGATGCGTTTTAACGTAGGTGGCAACGGCTGTGAACTCGACCGTCTGGTCGTCGAGAATCCAGTCTTCTGGGGGTCAGTGGTAACGCCCTTCGACTCCCGTTCAGAAACAGGACTGGAAGGTTCTACGTCAGCGCCAGGGTGAAACTGGTCCGCAACATCATCGGCGCAGTTCTCCATGTCACACTCTCCAGTTCCTTCCACCCCCGCCAAACTCCTGGTGTCCTCCAGCTCCTGCAGCAGCACAGATGCCAGAGACGGGCAGCACTCCGCAGGGACGTCCTGAAGCTGGGACGGGAACATGCCTTCACATTCCAGGAAATCAGCTACGTGCCACGTTTTCTTCTGTTCTCATCTTCCTCACGATGAGCTTCCAGATTCCGGAGGTTGAGAGTGGCAAAATCTCTTGCCAAAGACTCCACGCATGACTCTTTTAACAGGTGAAAGATCTGCTGCATTCTTGATTCCACGGCCTCGTCAATGCTGCCTCGTCCTGAGTTGGGGAGAACGCGATGATCCATGACCAGCTGTGCTGCATCAGGGCCCGCGCGGGCCGTGTCCGCGGAGTCGGCAGCTGGTCTGACCACTCCGCTGACCTTCCGGTCTGTCTTGGAAGGCGATGGTCCAGCAGGGCCACTTGTTGCAGCCTCTTGGGCACCATTCTGACCACCTGTTCAGAGAGCAGGACCACATGATTACCCCACTCAAAGACGCAATGGCTTGCAAGCATTTGTGCACATACACACATCTATCGCAGGACTAGGAGATTATCCCATTCAAAGACGTAAGGTTTGTTACATTTGTGTACATACACATCTATCGCAGGACCAGGTGATGATACCACTCAAAGACACAAGGTTTGCTAGCATTTGTGTAAATACTCATCTATTGCAGTGAGCTGTCAGAGATTCATCGTGTCCAAGGCACAGCATGACAGAAAGCGGAGCCCATTCCTCACTTTCCAACGCCTTTCACCTTCTCTGAATTGAATTCGGCATCCATTTACCCGCTGGGTGGACGGAGAGGTTTTCAAGCCAGAAAAAAAAAATCCGACCATAAGAGTGGTTCGAACTGACGACCGTAAGCGGCACAAACATGCACGTAAACCATTCAGCCTAGAGTTACAATACCCAAAATGCCAGTGGTTCGTGTAACTTCGCATCCCGCCCAAGTGTTCAAATACACCTAGGCCTGTCTTGTATAAGGCTAATGCGTACAATTGTACAGACCGTGCCCCCTGTTAAGAACAGTACAATCATCCCGCACGGACTTCCTCAGGTTTTTGCCGAGGAGATGACGCCAGACAACTGGTGACGCTGCAAAAACATTTTGACGTCACAGGGCGAGGAACAGGACAGACGTAGCGTGTCGTCGCTTCCTCGTTTGTCAGTGACCTATTTGTGGTCCATCAGATTTGGCTTTCATTTCTAGGCACGAAAGAACCACAGTCTTTGCAAATGCCGACATTCTCTGCGACGATAAAGCAAATGAAATGACTTTGACAGGTTAACATGTAGATTTAATGTGTGTGTGTGTGTGTGTGTGTGTGTGTGTGTGTGTGTGTGAACAGTTGAAGTCTTTCATGGTCGACTGTTTTTAGGCTTGTTGCAAGGCTGATTGATGGAAACGGTCGCGGGTTTATGAATCATAACTAGATCTGTCTGTTTTGAACACTAAAAGAAAAGAGGTTTCCAATACTCCCTGGTTTATGAGTTTTGGGCTACCTTTTGGGTTTTGTGTGTTTTTTTTTTAATCTTACATTGCATTCAAATGTCTGGAGAACGTTTAACATGAAACAAACACAGGTAATTTTTCAACACAGGTTTCCAATTTTAGTTGTTTTTTTTTTTCTTCTTCTTCCCCCCAGCCGCTGTTTTGAAGCTCTGGGGGCCAAATTCAGAGCATGATCTACATTTCTTTGTGGTGACCGCAGTGACCATTACCTTTGGTTGTTTAAAAAAAAAAAAATCAAACCTTTGATTACAAACATTCGAGGGGGAAAAAACCAGCACAGTGGGATAGCAACTCATCTTTTAATATTGTCCCGCTTTTAAAATTCGTGCGAAAGGTCGGTAATCGAGGATCACTTAATGCGCTGTAGTGTGGTGTGTGTGTGTGTGTGTGTGTGTGTGTGTGTGTGTGTGTGTGTGTGTTCTGTCCGAGATCAACATGGATTTCTCGTACATTTTGTACCTCCTAATAGCGGATAACGCATCAGACCTGATCTTGGATTTCCAGGACTGTAATTAAACAGGGTCACTTAATTAGAATAAGAAGAGACAGGTCTAGAATGGGACGACTCTCTGCGGTTACAACCTGCATGTACATCACGTTTCTTTCTTTCTTTCCGTCTGTCCTTTCTTTCTGTCTTTCTTTCTGTCTGTCCTTTCTTTCTGTCTGTTTCCTCCTTTTTCTTTCTTTCTTTCCGTCTGTCTGTCCTTTCTTTCTGTCTTTCTTTCTGTGTGTCCTCCTTTCTTTCTGTCTTTCTTTCTTTCTGTCTGTCTGTCCGTCTTTCTTTCTGTCTGTCTGTCTGTCTTTCTTCTTTCTTTCTGTCTGTGTCCTTTCTTTCTTTCTGTCTTTCTGTCTGTCTGTCTGTCTTTCTTTCTTTTTTTTCTGTCTGTCTGTCTGTCTTTCTCTCGGTCCTTTCTTCTTTCTGTCTGTCTCTGTCTTTCTTTCTCTCTTTCTTTCTTTCTTTCTTTCTTTCTTTTTTCTTCTTCTTTCCTCCTTTCTTTTCTTTTTCCTTTTTCTTTCTTTCTTTCTTTCTTTCTTTCTTTCGCGATCCCGGCCACGCTAGGTCCTCAACCCGGTCAGTAAGACCAAGTCAGCAGTCCGCCGCCGCCGCAGCAGCGACACGGCCGGCCCCAGACCTTCTCCTGGACCTCATCCGGACTGGGGCCACGTCTGGCGTCTCGAGGCTTCAAAGGCGGGGGCAGGAACTGTGAGATGTGGGTGGGAGACTGGGAGCCTGTTCCACGAGGGATAACCCAGAAGAAGATGCCGCCAACCCAGCATAGTATAGGAAAAGGAAAACTTGGGAGTCCGAACCCGCCCTGTCTGGTGTACCCCCCCCCCCCCCCCCCCCCCCCCTCCCTGTTTTAACAGGGTAATCAGACAGCCATGAGCCGCCCTGAAGTCGGGATGTGTCTGGTGAAGCCACCAGGCGGACCCCCTGCACAGTCACAAGCACAGGAGAAGACAGGCACTACGCATCTCACCCAGTATGCTCACGCAGGCTGTTTATGATATCGGAACACGACTGTGGCTGCTCACACATCTGCGCCCACGACCTCTCTCTTGTTTCGGAAATCTCCTGTTTACAATGTGTATTTCCTTTTTTTTTTCTTCCCCTGCTCTGTTGTACTGAACTCATTCTGGCGTCAGCATCTTTGCGAGGGCGTTTGAGGAATTTTTTTTTTTTTTTTTTTTTTTTTTTTTAACCAGGAGTTGCGGTGGGGTGGGGGTGAAAGGGGTTGTGACATCCTGAGTTTGAACGTGGGAGAGTCACCATGATCTGAAATGCCGTCATCACTCCGTTACTCCCCCCCCACCTCTTTCTCTGTCTCTGTCTGTCTGTCTGTGTCTCTGTCTGTCTGTGTCTCTGTCTGTCTGTGCCTCTCTGTCTGTCTGCCTCCACCCCTTTTCTCCCACTGTTTGTCTCTTTGTCTCCCTTTGTCGGTCTCTCTCTCTCTCTCTCTCTCTCTCTCTCTCTCTCTCTCTCTCTCTCTCTCTCTCTCCATCCCCTCACCCCACCCCACCCCCCCCCTCTCTCTCTCTCTCTCTCGATTCCTCTGTTATCTTTGTTCGTTTCTTGTTCTAGCTGTTGTGTTGCTGATTTTTTTTTGCGGGGGTGGGTGGGGGTGGGGGGTGGGGGGGTTAGGGGAGAGGCTATTCATATTTATGGATTTGTTAACCATAGAATGTTTGCAATGATTCAAGCGTCCAAGATCATCATCAACATAAATAAACCAGCAGCCAAACCTTGACATATCCCCCCCCCCCCCCCCCCCCCCAAGCATCGACCCAAAATGAACAGCATCACAGTCAAAACTGGACACGACAACTCATCATTTGACATATGAATCTTTGAGAAAGTATCACTCTGTATGGTTTTAGGAGATTATACAGACACTTTTGGGTGAACGTTTTGGAGTTTTCTGTACTTTTCCTGTCGTCTTTTTTGTGTTTTTTGATTTTGCAATGTCTTTCAAGTGTGCTCTGTTTTGCTATGGGCAAAAAATCTGTCTTAAACAACAACAACAACGACAACAACAGCAACAACAACATCGACATCAACAACGCAAAAATAAACGTGCATTTGAAATAATCATAAACGACAATAATCACACTGAATAAATATGTTGTAAGTGTGTGGATTTTTACTCCGAAGCACTTCATTAATCTCATCATTACTTTTATTATTATCATATTATTATTATCATTTCTATTGCAGCTATTATTGGTAGTAGTGGTAGTTTGGAAAAGTCATCAAACCTGAAACACCTAGGCAAAAACAATTATTATCGCAGAGGAATGAATTCGGGAATAACTTTGATCTATACGTAATTTTACTTAGAATGTGATGCTGTACTAGGAAAACAACAATAACAACAACAACATACAAATGAAAAACTGAAACTCTCTTGTAGAGAATGAATAGAAAAAAAAATGGGTTGTAGCCTACTCAGAACTCTGGTTGGCCATTGAGAAACATCGGGTAAAGATAGTTTTAAAGTGAGGTGACTTAAAGCGGAAATTGAAACAAATTTTAAAAAGAACTGTTAGGGATTCCGCAGAACAATATGAACAAACAGATTACAAACAATCTTTTACTCTGTTTGTCCATATTCTCCTGCAGAATCACTAACAGTTCCTTTTAAGATTAAATAACTGTATAGGGATCGTTCTGTGTGTTGACTACAACTGTACCGTCCAGTTGTTGCCATCACCCACGGCATACCGCTTTGTATATTAACATAACACACACACACACACACACACACACACACACACACACACACACACACACACACAAGTGGACGCACGCGCACGCACGCACGCACACACACGCACACACTGACCTATGCCGTACTGCACCTGACTGTGCAGAAAGAGAAGAAATTCGGGGAGGGGGTGTGTGTGTGTGTGTGTGGGGGGGGGGGGGGGGGGGGGGGGGGGGGGGAGCCTGCTGCTAATTTAAACACTTGTCTTCATTTTTTCCGCCATCTTTTCTTCCAAGGGAAGGGATTCTGTAGATACAAACAAACTCTCTTCTCTCCCTTGATACCTAAAACCGACACGTTCCAAATCAGACGACGGGTTACATTCACCAACTTTTCCCCCCAGTGTCATAACGGTGCTCTCTACGATACTCATACCGGTTCCAGGCTTGGACGTGGCTTCCAGCCTGGCAGCCCTGGGCCTTTGGCCTTGCCGGCCGGTGCCCGAGCTGGCCACAGTGGAACAGAGGCTGCTTCTGCTGACGGTGCTTCCGTCGGTCTCCGATGCCGGGAACACGCTCTCGGAGGACTTGTCGCTGCTGTCCGCAGACCCTTGTTCCTTAAAGCGCTTGAACTGCTGGCACCACTTCTCCCGCTGCAAAACAAACAAATAAACCCCGGTTTTTACCCTCTGTGGGGGGGGGGTGGGGGTGGGGGGGGGGGGGGGGGGGGGGGGGGGAGGGGGCAGATGTTTGAGTCATGCATCCAGTACGATTTGCTGTGAGAGCCATCTCTGTGCCATTGAGAGCAGAAGAAGAAAACATCCACATGTCAAAACTCTCTTTTAGCAGACGTCCGGGGGCTGTGTGTGAAGTATGTCTGTCCAGACAGAACTGCCCACTTGTGGGTTCCGCCAACTCTGAGACTGTGCCCTGCGTGCCTGAGAAGAAACTAATATGTTTTTAGTGCACAGAGGAACCGACATGTTTCTAGTGTATATAGGAATTAACAAGCGTTTACTGTATGCGGGATTTAGTCTGTTTCTAATGTATACAGAAATCAATATGTTTCTAGTGTATATAAGAATTAATATCTGTCTTGTGTATGTGGGAAATAATGTGTCTGGCGTATTTAGGAATTAATGTTTCTTGTGTATATAGGAATTAACATGTCTAGTGTATTATAGGAATGAATATGTTTCTGGTGTACATATAGGGATTAACATGTTTCTAGTGTATACAGGAATCAGTATGTCTCTGGTGTATATGTAGCAATCAATGTACTTCTAGTGTATGTAGAAATCAACAAGTTTCTGGTGTACACATAGAAATTAATACGTCTAGTGTGTATAGTAATCAATATGTTTTTGGTGTGTATATATAGGAATCAATATGCTTCTTGTGTATATAGGAATCGATATGTCTCTGGTGTATAAACATGAATCAATATGTTTCTAGTGTACATTGGAATTGATGTGTTTCTGGTGTGTATTGGAATTAATACGTTTCTGGTGTATATATAAAAAACAATACGTTTCTGGTGTATATAAAAAGCAATATGTTTCTGGTGTATATAAAAAGCGATATGTTTCTGGTGTATATAAAAAGCAATATGTTTCTGGTG
>JADBJO010001985.1:305000-307500 GCA_016801955.1 Conus betulinus | reverse complement strand
GGGCGCGCAGAGGAAGCGTAGATTACATAACGACTGGAAGACTAAACTTTTTGGAAGAGCTGGAAAGCAGGCCTTGAGAGAAAAGGAACCTGTGCATGTGGTGTGTTCCACCCTAGAACTTCTTGCGTGTTCGGGGGTGGGGGTGGGTGGGGTGGGAGAAGTGGCGGAGGAGGGGGAGGGGGGAGGGGTAGGAGGGGATCGCGCGCAGGTCAGGGACTCCTGGATGCTTTGCTAGAATTACCTCCCTGTTTCTTCTTTTTCTTTCTTTTTCTTTTTTTTTTTTTTTTTATTTATTCATGTACTATTATTTTATCTATTTTTATTTTCTTACTGCGAATTTTGAAACGCCCCTCCTGCGTCGAATTCGACAAAGATAAAATGATTGCTCATTCTTCATTCTCGGTGTCCTGAGTGTTGTTTCTCTCTTGCTTGAAGAAGACCTAAGAGGTCGAAACTCGTCGTGTTTTGTCTTGTGATTCGTTTGTCTGCGTTTTTTTGGCGGGGTCATTGTAAGTACTGAACGTTCACACTGCGCTAAATTCGACAAAAATAAGTGATGGCTCGTTCTTCATTCTCGTTATCCTGATTGTTGTTTTTATCTTGTCTGAAGAAGACTTAAGAGGTCGAAAACGCGTCGTGATTTGTCTGTGATTCGTTTGTCCACGTTGTTCAGTTGAGTCATTGTTGAATTCTGAACGCCCATCTTGCGCCAAATTCGACAAAGACTAGTGATCGCTCATTCTTCATTCTGGTGGTCCTGAGTGTTGTTTCTCTCTTGCTTAAAGAAGACCTAAGAGGTTAAGAGGTCGAAACGCGTCGTGTTCTGTCTTGTGATTGTCCACGTTGTTCAGCGGAGTCATTGTAAATGCTGACCGTCCGAACTGTGCCACATTCGACAAAGATAAGTGACTGCTCGTTCTTCAATCTCGTTGTCCTGAGTGTTGTTTATCTTGCCTGACGAAGACCTATGGGGTCGAAACGCGTCGTGCTTTGTCTTGTGATTCGTTTGTCCACGTTGTTGGGCGGAGTCATGGTAAACACTCTTGAAAATTTGTTTAGATTTCTGCCTGCAGTCGCCTCACCGTGCAACTAACTTTTTTTTTTTTTTTTTTTTTTTTTTTGTTGTCTTTTTAAACTGCGGCTTGGGATTCGAACCCACCTCCAGCATGGAGCGCGCTTCGTGGGTAAGATGCGTTGTGAGGATGTCTTGACCACCGTCAACATGATGCTTAATGTCCGATTCGTGTCTGGCATGTCACAAAAGAGTAGCAACGCTCTTTATTTTTTTTTTTTTTTTCCCCTCTTCTTCGCACGCAGACGGAACCTTGGAGAAGACAACTGAGCACTACTTCACCTTATTCTCATTCTGTTACGCCATGACAGGATTTTCTCGGACAAAAAATAAATAAATAAATAAAATAATAAAAGAAAAAAAAAATGAGGGCGCATTTTCGGGCACAGTCTTGTATTTTTTCGTTTTTTACTGTCGTCATGTATTTTTCCGTTGTTATTGTTGTTATGTGTTTTTTCCCGTTGTTATTGTTGTGTGTTTTTCCATTGTTATTGTTGAAATGTGTTTTCCCTGTGCTATTGTTGTTGTGTGTTTTTTCCATTGTTATTGCTGTTATGTGTTTTTCCATTGTTATTGCTGCTATGTGCTTTTCCATTGTTATTGTCGCTAGGTGCTTTTCCATTGTTATTATTGTTATGTGTTTTTCCATTGCTGTTATTATGTGTTTTTGTATTGTTACTCTTGTATATGTTTTTCATTGCTATAAATGTTATGTGTTTTTCCATTGCTGTTATTGTATGTGTGTTTTTTTTATTGCTATAAATGTTATGTGTATTTCCATTGTTATCAATGGTATGTGTTTTTCCATTGCTCCTATTTTTATGAGTTTTTCCATGTTGTGTTTGTTATGTGTTTTTCCATTGTTATTGTTATGGGTTTTCCATTATTTTTTTCCCCATCGCTGTTATTATGTATTTTTCCATTATTATCATTACGTGTTTTTCCCATTGTAAGCATTGTTCTCTTTTTTTCCATTGGTATTATTGTTATGTCTTTTTCCAAAATTATAATTATGATGTGTTTTTTTTCATTGTTTTTATTGATATATGTTCTTCCAATGTTATTATTATTTTTTTTTTTTTTCATTTTTGTTATTGTTATTATGCTTTTTCCATTTTCATTAGTGTGTTTTTCAATTGCTATATTTGTGATATGATAAAAGTATTTGATACTGCCTGTCTGCGTGCTGGTTACATGCGTCCGACTGCAATGGGTCTAAACCCTTTGACTCTGTGTCCAGTACCGTGCATGGCTCCGTCACAGCTAAACACGATCCCTTTTCCCAAGTGAGAGCCACTTCTCTCCCCTTACACTCCCAACAAGTCCACGACAGCGTGAAATCAATCTATCAGTTCTAACCCACGCCAGAGGAAGATGAAAGGAACACCAGCAAATACAACGAAGGGCGACAACATTAACGACCAACAC
>JADBJO010001985.1:272500-275000 GCA_016801955.1 Conus betulinus | reverse complement strand
CTTGTTTTGGAACTTACTTTGACCCATACTGACTGCTACCCTTTGTTGTACTCCTCCCAGTTCTTATAGAACAGGGAGTACTTTACAATGGGAACAAAGAAATGCTGTCTGTCTGTGTGTCCGTGGTCAAAATGTGTTCCACTCGCTCCAGACAAAACTTCTGGGCCGATCTTTCTGAAAACTAGTAAGTATGTTCAGTATGGTTCACGGATGATGCCCGATGTTTTAGTTTACCAGAATAGCCGTTACTACGGCTATAACGGCCCAAAAACGGTTTATCTTCTTTAAGGAATATCTCGGTGACGAAATACATTATGACGCATGTTTGATTGTGACGTCAAATACATTATGACACATGTTTGATTGTGACGGTTTTTTTTTTTTTTTTTTTTTTTTTTTTTTTTTTCTGGAAGATAAACTGGGAATACGTAATATGCTTTGCGTCTTGTTCATTATTTCGCGCATCACGTCTTTGATTTTTCTATGCGTCTTCGTTTTCACTGTCCGAAATGTTGTCTGTTTTTGCCTTAAGAGGACCCAAGAGGTGAAACGCATTGTGTTTTGTTTTGTAATCTGTTTGTATCTGTGGCGGTGACTAACCCCTTTTCTTTCTAAATTCTGCCATTCAGTCTGTCTGTCGTCGTCTATGTTTTACAGTTCTGTGTTTCTCCGCCGCCCTCACTACCCCCTCTTTCTTCCTTCTCTTCCACACTGCCCTGCCTACTGTCTCTGTCTCTTTCCCCCTTATCTCTGTCTCTCCCACTTGTCACTGCTCCTTCCTCTCCACGTTCTCCCCCATCACCAACCCCTCCCACCCACCCACCCCCCACCCCATCCCTCCACCCTTTCCCGCGCTATCCCATCAATGTCAATTTTTTTTTTTTTTTTTTTTTTTTTTTTGATAAATTTGGACTTGGGGGCGCAATCGGGTCGAAACGTTGTTGTGTCTGTGCGGACGCTCGCACGTGTGATAATGTTCGCAAGCGCGCGCATTTGATTACAAACGTAACAACGGCTGTCTCTTTGCCATGATGATAAATGTATCTTTTTTTTTTTTTTTTTTTATATCTGCTGATGACTATGATGCCAGATCACTGCAGATTTTGAGGAAGTGCATGGCAGACTGTCATAGACTGCTGTCCTGGTTTGTGTCCCATCCACGACGTCTACGTGTACCACGTGCTCAAGTCCCAAGCCGTAGGCTGTCAATGGTTTGAGAAGTCCAACGTAAGTTCACCTACATGTTTGCAGTGCATGCATAAAGAGCGCTGACCTATCGCCTTTTGGTAATTTCAGTCTTACGTTAAGCGTTCCTCTTGACTGACGTAATGGTCCGGACAGCTCAAAGTTAAAAAAAAAAAAAAAAAAAAAAAAAAAAAAAATGACGTCCAAAATGAACGTTCCAGCTGAGTGTTCCTTTTGGCCTTGATTCTGCTGACGTCATGATCTTAAAGTCCCACGTAATAAGTGTTAGTTTGGTCCTGTTTCCGCTGACATCATGGGCTGAACAGTCCAACGTAAGTGTTCCTTTCGACGCGGATTGTAATGACGTCCCGGTCTGAATGGTCTAACGTCAGTGGCACTTTTGACTTTGATTATACTTACGTCACGGTCTGAATGGTCTGACGTAAGTGTCACTTTTGACTTTGCTTGTATTTACGTCACGGTCTGAACGGTTTAAAGTAAGTGTCCCTTTCGACTTTGACTGTACTGACGTCACGGACTGAACGGTGTAACGTGTCGCTTTTGACTTGTATTGACGTCACGGTCTGAACGGTCTAAAGGAACTGTGCCTTTCGACTTTGATTGCGCTGACGTCACGGCCTGAACGGTGTAACGTGTCGCTTTTGACTTGTACTGACGTCACGGTCTGAACAGTCGAACGTATGTGTCAAGTTGGACTTTGATTGTAATGACGTCACGGTCTGAATGGCCTGATGCAAGTGTCCCTTTTGTCTCTGATTGTAATGACGTCACGGTCTGAATGGCCCGATGCAAGTGTCCCTTTTGTCTCTGATTGTAATGACGTCACGGTCTGAATGGCCCTGATGCAAGTGTCCCTTTGTCTCTGATTGTAATGACGTCACGGTCTGAATGGCCTGATGCAAGTGTCCCTTTTGTCTCTGATTGTAATGACGTCACGGTCTGAATGGCCCGATGCAAGTGTCCCTTTTGTCTCTGATTGTAATGACGTCACTGTCTGAATGGCCTGATGCAAGTGTCCCTTTTGTCTCTGATTGTACTGACGTCACGACCTGTGCGTCTAAAGTAAGTGTACTTTTCGACTTTGATTGTACTGACGTCACGTCTGAACAGCCGAACGTAAGTGTCCGTTTTGTCATGGATCGTATTGACGTCATGGTCTGAGCGGTCGAACGTTAGTGTCCTTTTTGTCTTTGATTGTAATGACGTCACGGTCTGAACAGTCGAACGTAAGTGTTCGTTTTGTCTTTGATTGTACTGACGTCATGGTCTGGGCGGTCGAACGTAAGTGTCCGTT
>JADBJO010001985.1:252500-267500 GCA_016801955.1 Conus betulinus | reverse complement strand
CACACACATGCACATATGTATGCACGCACCACCCCATACACACGCACGCATACACAAGTGTGCATGCATGGACGCATGCACACATGCATGCACGCACGCACACACAAGCACGCAAGTGCGTGCACACACACACGCAGACACACACGCACAGAGACATGTGCTAGGACAGTTTCAGGCACATATTTTCATACAAAGATAACAATGTGTCCACGCTTGTCTATGTCATTCAGTCTGGACCACAGGCAAAAAGTGGAAATTTACTCTGTGCTGACACTGCCCAAAAAGTTACAGCTGATCAACTTTGCTTTCATGGCGTCAGCACCTTCATCATGTACCGTTGCTGACAAACTGTGTGTGAGGAGTCACCAGAACTCTTTGACAGAATAATAATAATAATAATGAATACTTATATAGCGCCTATTCTCGGCGAGAGACCGAGCTCTAAGCGCTTTACAATCAACACACTCGTTTACACAACGGGCTGCCTACTTGGGTAGGCTGAAGAGCTGCCAGCTGGCGCTTCATTCAGTCGTTTCCCGTGTCATCCAGTCAATATCGTTCAATATCGTTCAATATCAATATCGTTCACTCAGTTTCCTTACTCCCTCCCATTCTTTCAATCTCTCACGCAGGGTGCATGTTATGTGTAACGTGTCATCCATACCAACGGCCAAACTGACCTTCTCTTCCGAAAGTTGGTGGTGGGATTTTACGTGTGTGCAAGATGTTATGCGTGCGTTCACACACGGAAACCTCGGTTTATAGTCTCATTCGAAGGACTGTATGGGGAATGGAGTCAGAACGAATGTTAACTCCGAGGGAAAAAATCCCCTGTACCGAAATTCGAACCCGTAACCTCGGGATCACGAGTCCGGCGCTCTACCTACTGAGCTATTCCGGCCCCCCCAAAAAATGGGAAAACTTAAAGATGTTAAGGTGAAACTATATGTTGATTCAGACGTTCACCCCACTGTACAGCCTCACCGTCGTATTCCTTTCCACATGAGAAAGTTGAAGCAGAACTTGAACGACTTGAAAAACTAGACATCACTGAAAAAGTTGATGGGCCAACTCCATGGGTATCACCACACAGTAGTTGCTCCAAAACCCAAAGAAACCAGATGAAATCCGGATATGTGTAGACATACGTCTTCCAAATCGGGCAAAAAATCGCACAAAAACACATCATGCCAACAATTGATGATATTCTGACGAAACTCAATCAAGCAACAGTCTTCTCTAAGTTGGATCTCAACAGTGGCTATCACCAACTGGAACTTGATGAAGAATCAAGAAACATGACAACTTTCTCTACACACGGTGAGTTACGTCGTTACAAACACCTGACCTTCGGTGTCACCAGCGCTGCTGAATTTTTTCAAAATCATATTGCTGAAATATTGGCAGACATTCCTGGATGCTTAAACACAAGTAATGACATTTTGATGTACGGAAAGAACCAGAAGGAGCATGACAAGACTTTAGAAAAGATCTTTGCAACTCTCAAAGATAAAAAATCTCACCCTGAATAAAGGCAAATGTGAGTTCAGCAAGGATAACATAGAATTCTATGGTTTGTCTTCAGTCAGTCTGGCATCTCACCAGACCCAAAGAAAACAGAAGCAATTCACAAGATACCAGCACCTACCAATGTCAAGGATATGAGAAGTTTCCTCGGTTTGACTAGCTATGCCTCACGCTTCATTCCAAACTACGCAGCTGTCACCAAACCACTTCGAGGTCTCACTCACAAGGATGCAGAATGGACGTGGACTACAGAACATAATGCTGCATTTCAAGAACTAAAATCACGGCTGACCAATCCTGCTTACTACAATCCTGATTTGTCAGTAGAAGTCATTGTCGACGCCAGCCCCCATTTGGACCTGGAGCACTTCTTGCACAATGAGATGACAAAAACACAACCCATATCGTGGCCTACGTCAGTCGTATACTGACACACGAGGAGTCCAGATATTCACAGACTGAAAGAGAAGCACTTGCTGTCGTATGGGCTTGCGAGCATTTTCATCTGTATATCTTTGGTCGTCCTTTCACCGTCATCTCTGATCACAGACCTCTTGAGAACACATCTTCAGCAACCCAACATCAAGACCATCAGCACGTATAGAACGTTGGAATCTTCGCCTTCAGTCGTACGATTTCACTGTACGTTATCAACCAGGTGAAAAGAATCCTGCAGACTTCCTCAGTCGACACCCAGTAGAGAAGTTTGATGTCAAGGTAAGTCATGCATCCAAGATTGCTGAAGAATACACCAGTTTTTTGGGTGACCCACACCGTTGCAAGAACGATGACATTGCAAGAAATTGCCAAAAGCAACAAAGAAGACCCGACTGTAGAAGCCGTTCGGTACGCCGTCAAAACAGGTGTATGGAAAACCCCATCAGATATCACAGTTGATACGTCTGATTTCCAAATTTTCAAGACAGTTTGCAATGAATTGTCAGTCAGTGAAGAACATCAAGTGATCCTGAGAGGAACACAGATTGTCATCCCCATAAGCCTTCAGCAGCAAGTTTTAAATATAGCACACGAGGGTCATCGAGGCATCATGAAAACAAAAAGACTTCTTTGTGAAAAGATTATGGTTTCCTCATTTGGATCGCCAAGCGGAAGCCAAGATCAAATACTGCCAAGCATGTTTGGCAACAATCCCTGATCACTCCACAGAACCTCTCAAAATGACAGAATTGCCGGGAAGTCCTTGGTCCGAAGTGAGCATTGATTTTACTGGTCCATTCCCATCTTGTGAATACATCCTCGTAGTATTTGATGCTTCCTCTCGCTATCCAGAAGTAGAAATTCTGTCATCATCAACATGACATTCCTGATATTCTCAAGTCTGACAATGACCCGCCTTTCAACAGTCACGAATTCGCTCAGTTCGCCAACTAAATAGGCTAAAAACACCGCAAAAAATAACCCCTCTTTGGCCACAAGCAAATGGTCAAGTCGAACGGTTTATGTCCATCATCAAGAAAACAGTTTCAAACAGCACATGTTGAAAACAAAACATGGAAGCAAGAACTGTTCAAGTTTCTACGAAACTTCCGTGCAACACCTCATTCCACAACTGGAGTTAGTCCTGCAGAAGCACTCTTCAACAGGGACATCAAAACAAAACTCCCTACTCTTGAAAAATCGTCAACTCTGACTTTCGATATGAAAAATCCGCACCACCAAAAGATGCTAAAAAGAAACAGAAGATGAAAACAGCAGCAGATTTGGCACGTCATGCTAAACAGTCTAACCTTCAGGTTGAAGACACTGTTTTGGCACGTCAACCCAGCCAGAACAAACTCACTCCCCACTGTTTCCCATCTCCTCTGAAAGTGACTGCTCACAAAAGGAACAATGGTCGCTGCCCGTTCCAGTACCCACCAAATCACCCGAAATTCTTTCTTCTTCAAGAAGATCGCTTCATCCCTTAAACAAATCCCCTGATACTGCAGTTCCAGAAGAAACTGAAGATGAGGAGGAAAACATCCCTGAAGCACCAAATCCTGTGACCATGACTGGTGATCAAACCTCTACCATTCCATCACGAGGCAACCCTGCTCTACAGCCGGACAGCCCAAGACGTTCTAGTCGCCAGCGTCGCAAACCTCTGTATTTTGGAACATTATGTTCCTAAGTGACAATCATTCGACCGAAATGACAATCATTTCACTGTTTTGGGTTCATACTTAACTATATAAAAACGGTGGAAGTGAGCAATAAGACTTTCCGCCAAGCTCTCTGAGTATTGTCCATTTGCTAATTGACTTTCAATTATTTTGATCATTACATGTTTTATTGTTCTGTGATTTTTTCAAAAATTGTTTTGAATCGTTTCGGTCGAAGCCGGATCTTTTCTCACCTATGTCAAAACTAGATCAACTGACTCTAAATATTTGAAAATTATCTGCTTCTTTTATCATAACTTACCTACCTAAGACAAGATTAGTAGATTAGCTAATGATTTTGAAATTCAATTGCATATTTCAACATGTTATTTTGCACAAGAATCCGTTTCTAAAGTGAGGAGAGATGTAGCATCGTACGTGTTTAATACGTATCTATGGATAAAGGAAGTTGCGCAGCAATTTGTTTAGGAAGTTGCGTCGTAGGTAACCGTTGCTGAAAAACAGATGCTGAGTAAAGGTTCGTCTGCTCTGCTACGATTTCTTGTTTTCGAGTGGTCTTCATTATTACAAACACAACACAGCTATGTTCGGCCACAAGCGGGTTCCACAGATTTCAAAGTGTATTTCATAACTACATTATATTATTATTTTTTTTTTTTTTTTTGTGGGAAATCTAAAATCTACCACTGAGCCTGAATTAGAATGACGTATGCACAGCGAATTTTTGGGCACCTCCCCTTCCAATTTTTTAACAGTTTTTTTTTTTTCTCTCTCGAAAATATCCTTGTTAAACGCCAATTTTTTTTTTTCTTTTCTTTCTTTTTTTTTTTTTTTTTTTTTAATTGTATGATAACTCTCCTGTTCAGCAAGTCTGGGTGTTTTAAAGAATATTTTTGCCAGTCAAAACCTGGCGGGTTCTGTGGGAGAAAGAAAGGCTCCAGGGGGGGGAAAGAAAGTGGGCTTTGTGTGTGTGTGTGTGTGTGTGTGTGTGTGTGTGTGTGTGTGTGTGTGTGTGCGCGCGCGCGAGCAATTTGACGGGTTTAATGAATGCTGTGCAAGTACACAGACTGACTAACTGAAACCAATTTATTGTCAGATTAACCTATGGTTGTACTGACATTTAAGAAAACATTATGAGCAGAATGTCAGCATTTAAAGAAAGGGAACGTAATTAACACACACACACACACACACGCACGCACGCACGCACGCACGCACGCACACGCACGCACACACACACACACACACACACACACACACATACTCCCTCCCTTCCACACACACACACAAATACACATCTCCATACAACCCCCCCCCCCCCCCCCCCACACACACACACACACATACCCCCCCACACCCCCACCCTACACACATACACACCCACACACACACACACACACACACACACACACACACACACACACACACACACCACACACATTGTACACACACTATCACATCACACGTACACACATGTACTCTTCTCTCTCTCTCTCTCTCTCTCTCTCTCCGGATGAAAAAAAGCATGTGTTTGCTTATGTGTTACCCTTGGATATAATAAAGATCATCATCATCATCATCATCATCATCATCATCATCTCTCTCTCTCTCTCTCTCTCTCTCTCTCTCTCTCTCTCTCTCACACACACACACACACACACACACACACACACACACACACACACAGACTAAGACTTACAAAAATTATAACAAACACACACATATCTTCACAATGCATTAAAAAAAAATTGATGAGTTGTTCATCTACTAACATTTAAGGCGAATATGACTTTAAAGGAAAAAAAAAAAAAAAAAAAAAAAAAAAGAAAAAGCAATTGCAACAACAAACGAAAATAAAGAAAATAATTTCAAAGACGAGAAAAAGAGAGAGAGAGAGAGAGAGAGAGAGAGAGAGAGAGAGAGACATTAAAGAAAACAGAAAAAAAAGAAAGTCTCTCCATTACATTCAGTCTCGTATCCCTTTGCACCTTTGGCACTCTCCCTCCCTCCAAGTGTTGTCTTCCTTGGAGTCCTATCCTTACTACCATCCTCCGTTTGCGAGGACAACTCTTCAAACATCAAAGCAATAAACATAAATCATAGTAAATCATAGTCGGAACACATTCACACACACACACACACACGCACGCACGCACACGCCGAGAGGTGTGTCTGGGAGATAAATAGGAAATAAGTATGTGAATGTGAAAGTTGCGAATTCTGTCCCTTGTTTGCATCGATTCTCTTGTTTAAATGTTTATCAAATGCGCATGCGCTGTTGCCTGGGAAAATGGCGGAAGAATTGAAATGGTGAGATTTTTTGAATTGAAGTTCAGTAGATGCAAGAAAATTAAGATTTACCTGTTCCTACATGTGTGTATATGCAACACTGCATTATATTGAGATTTATCTGTTCCTGTTTGATGCATATATGCAGCCAATGATCCATCGTTTAAAGACTTAACAGTAAGCAGTAGGCAGAATCAGTAAATGAACTGAAGTAAACAAGACTTCGACTGGAAAGCCGGATTAGAAATACCTAACTTATGAAGAGTACAGTCTAGAATGCAAATTTTTGTATTCAGTTTACATGCATTCCAGTTCGTCGAATCATTTTGTTAAGAACCAATTTTTCGATTCTGTCTCACAGTCTAGTATCACTCGACAAGAGAACAAACACTCGCGCGGTCACACTCGAACACGCACACGATGAATCGCTACAGTGACTTTCGGTTTTCAAGACCAACTTCTTGAATCAGTCGTGTGTTGCGAACTTGGGAAGTCGTTCCTAAATAATAAAATTGAATGCCATGAGCCGTCTAGAAGCAAGAACTGTCAAAGTTGTATAACATTAGACGAAATTGGAAACGTGATCAGATGAAAAACAGGTCAAACGAACAAAAAATTCGAGGGCCGGCAGTAGACTGTTCAATCAGCATTGACCAGTGCGTCATGAACATTGGCCAGGCTAAGCAGACATAAATCCAGGGAAGTGGGTTCCCTGCATAAACCAGATGAGACAAGGCCGTCTGTTATGAAAACTTGTTATTAGAAAAAGAAGCCATCTTTTATGATGAACAAGTGAGCATTGATCAGTATGACAGGTTTCATCAGTCGCAAATTGCAGCTGAATTACAACTGATAAAAGGAAGCACCAACAGCTGAAACAGTTTTGGAAGTAATAGACCTATAATTTAGAGTAAATGTATTAAACATGTGTGGGACATCCTGCAAGAGATAAGCCAATAAACAACTGCACAAGTAGCCCACCAGATCAGACAAGACAACAGTCCATGCGCATAGATGGTTTGATGGGACAGTTACACTGACCTGAGCGAATAGGCGAGTTGCCAGTGTGAGAGCTCATCAGCGTGTAATTGAGAAACTTGATTTCATTGCATGCAGTTTTGTCTTGTGAAGGCTGAGGCATAGAGGTGTACTAGCAATGTTGGTGATCAGCTGAACATCAACACACATAACAGACACACACACGACACACACACACACACACACACACACACACACACACACACACACACACACACACACACACACACACACATGCATGCAAACACACACACACACACACACACATACACTCGCGTGCGCACGCACGCACACACACACACACACACACACACACACACACACACACACACACACACACACACACACACACACACACACACACACAACAGAATATACCTGAAGAAGGAATAAAGTATTGTCACTCGCAGATTTTTTTTTTTTTTTAATGAAATGGTCGAAAATCATGTCATCCCATTCTAGCTGAACTATTGGATAAAAATCTGTTGAATATTTTTTATGTGGGTACATTTTGTTTTCTTTTGATTGATTGTTTTGTTTACAAACAGAAAACAGTCGTAAAAAATATGTATTTCATAACCATAAACAAAATGTTTTTAAAAAAAAAGCAAAAAGAAAAAAAGAAACAAGCAAAGAAAAACCCATGCTGTCTTGAGTTGAAATTTTGTTTGTTTGTTTTTGGTAACAAACGTTAAAGAAAAATTACTCTCCTGCCAAACAAAAGAGACAAACAAATTACAGTTGTCTCTTTCATTTGGCAGAACGTTAATTTTTCTTTTCAGTTTGTTTTAATTTCTGCCAGCTATCACCTGACTTTAAAACTAACTTTTTTTTGGTTTTCAAAACAAGATCATTCGCGTGAAAAGCACAAAGAAAAAAAGGGATGAGCAAGTAATCAAATCACTCAGTGTAGCCATGCTGCTTATCATCTCACTGACAATAATGGCCATGGCAGGGTGATAAACAAAACATATAGTTTCTTCAGACAAAGCAAACAAAATGTGTGAGAAAATTCCCAAAATAGTACAATTCCAGTTTCATTCAGTAAGTAAATCAAACAGCAGAAATGTAAAGAGATTTAACTGAAATTATATGTAAATGAAATTGTGATTTTTTTTTTTCTCTTTTTTCCCCTAATAATTACATTGCAGGCATTATTGCACATATTCTTAATTCATATTGTATAACAGTTACGTGTACATAACTGGTTAGTTATCTTAGTCTTTTTTTTTCTTCTGGATTTTGTATTGCATTCCAAGTATATGTCATTACTGGTTGCACTTTTTAATTGTCATCGCTTTGTTTTCATTTGTCTTGTTTTAAATTAAACTGCGCATTTTCGATCATGGTAATTCAGTTTTGTGAAGTGCAGCACAATGTCCAATATATTCCATTACAAATCAACTCTAGATCATAAAAGAACATGAACAGTATGTTGAATTGTTTTTCTCCAGTTGTTTGTAACTACATGGGCATTCAGTAATATGATTATGAATATATTTTACACACACACACACACACACACACACACACACACACACACACACACACACACACACACACAGACATGAGTGCATGCGTGCAGCTGTATTTTGTTCCTTTGTTATATTGAAATGACTGGCTTGGCGGCATATAAATACAAGTGTCATGACCTTGAGGTACTGATCATGCAACCCATCCACTTCCTCTAAGTCACATGTACATAAAACAAACAAACAAAACTGCCACATACCCTCAAGTTCCAGCTGATATTCACAGGAATATATGCTTAAACACATGTGTATAACTCCAAGTGTCATGGATTGAAAACTCCTAACAAAAAGACTTTTGATAGTAGCACAATGACAGCAACATAACAGATACACCCATGATAAAATTGCCCAAAGATGAAATGAAGAAGTGAATAAATAACTGACCTATAGATCCATGAAAAAAGGTTTTAGAAATGACTAAATAAACATCACAAATGACCATGTGTAATCAGACGTACATGTGTATATTCTGACTGCACATAAGTGTTTGTGTTGTTTATGTATTTAAACCTTTCGGCGTAAATAAAGACTTAATAAAACAATATGAGTCTTGGATAAAACTTGAGAAAAAAAAAAACACACTTTAAATTTGCCATTGCAATACAAACTGTTAATGTATCACAGAATGAAGAAAAGAAAGCACAACTGTGCTGTCTTGATCTAACTAAACTGATTAATATGTAAGCTAATAAATAGATAAATGAATAAATGAAATGATTAATCAATAAGTAGGTAACAAGCAATGAATTAATAAATGAATGAATAAAGAAACAATATAAAGAAATTAAAATCAATGCAGTGTCAGAAAAAGAGAGGGAGGACAATCTTCGCAATGAGCCACAATCAGGTTATCGGATCAGGCCGGGAGTAGAGGTGAGTGGTGAAGACTTCTCACACAGACACACACATACATGCATGCACACACACACCGCGCGCGCGCGCACCCACCCGCCCACACACACACATACATGCATGCACACACACACACGCACGCGCGCACCCCCACACACACACATACACACACACACTCACACACACACACACACGCACACGCACGCACACAAACACACACACACACACACACACACACACACACACACACACTTACTCAAACACACACACACACACACACACCCACACACACACACACACACACACACACACACACACACACACACACACACACACACACACAGACAACACACACACACATGCATGCACATGCATATATATATACAAACACAGCATGTCAGTCACGTGACACGCAAGGTGCCACCTCGCACTGGGCACAGGCTCAGCCAGCAAACTGCCTGCATTTTTCGGAAGATCTCGCACACAGCAAAGAAGCTTTGTGCAAAATTTTCAGCATGATTTCGGTGATGTTGGCTCCCTGGCAACTCGCCTTGTGACTGTGACCAAATGTAGTCATGATTTGGTAGATTCAGTGGTACTGCTGACACCCACAGTGAGTGTGTGGGTGATGAACAGACTCTGCCCATGTTGTTCTGTCCAGAGGGCTTAGCCCAGGGAACTCCAGGTCTATTGTAACACACATGTAGCAGGTTTGTGGGTCTGGTTGTGTAACAGATTGGTGGGTCTGGTTGTGAACTAACACAGTCACTAGTATTGCTGAAATTGCCCAGCTGTGATAGACTTTGATTAATTACACCCATGGTTACTTTACTGTGATATCAAAGTCACATTCTGCTTGCTGAAAGTGCAGCAAGAGGGCGCTCTATATAAACGTAAATAAACCCTTTACTGAAACATTTTTGCATACTTTTTTTTCTTTATTAACAAGGTTAGACATATTTGGAATTCATTACAGCAGTTACCAACACTTAATCATTAAAAAGAAAAAAAATCAGATAGACAAGCACTGGGATGACTGTTGCTTTCAGACTGCCTTCAGTAGATGGATGCTAGTCAAACATGCTGTTATGTCGCATGGAAAGAAAGAATATAAACTTGTTCTGTAAAGCAGGCAAAAGGCTGGACAATGCCATGTCAAACTATGATCTGTCATGTGACAGCAGCATATTAGAACTTGATGGATGTCGATGTGTCAGCCCTACTTGTCAGTCAGTGTCTAAAGATTGTCTTAGTTCATCGTGGCAGTCGCAGTCTGCCAGAGCCGTAAGTGCTAGATGCACCTTTGGACTTGGGTAACAGCTGACCAACTATGTGATAGTTGACCAATAGTTGATTTATATGATGAGCCTTTCAACATTTGTGTAAGGTGTGTCTGACACCTAAAAAGTGTATGTTATAAACATTTTGAACAAAAATTATATAGTTTACGAGCTTGACCACAAGCTTAGGTTGATACCGAATTGTTTTGTTTTGTAAACTGCGATTGAATCTAAAAGCATTGTAAATATTTTAATTTGTTGTGTCTTTTTTGTTCATAGTTATTGTATGTTGTTTTTTTTTTTTGGTGGTCAAAAATGCTTTCAAACAATTCTGTTCCCTTATACTTGCTTTAATTAGTGTTGTTCAGTGTTATCATCTCTGATGGGAAGTTCCTATAGGATTGAAACACAATGTCTTCACCAAAGGATTTGTAAAAAAAAAAAAAAAAAATGTTCAAAGGTGTTCATAAAAAAGTGTGGAAAGATAGATGACAAAATATGACTCTCCAGCAGAACAAACCCAGTAATATACTGATTCCTTCAGAGAAGAAAAAAGTTGTCACTTGTTAGAGAGAATTCAGGGAAACGGTACACTGAAAGAAAGAAGGGTGAAATGAAGTAGTACAGGTGTCTTAGGGAACTTAAACCAATATCATAATGTTGTTTTAGAAGGCAGAGAGGCAATCTTTTTTAACACATGGAAAAGCCAGGACAACATTTCATGTAAATTAAGTTTCTTACCAAACAGTCAGAATGAAACATGTTGTGAAGTGGTGATCAAGAGCATCAGCATAAATTCATAACAAAAATTCCGTGCTGTGCCATAGTGTTATTCTTTCTCACCAATCTTCAGCAAAGCATGCAGGTTTTCACAGGGTTAACCCTTTTTTTTTTCGGGGGGGGGGGGGGGGGGGGGGGGAGGTTCATGTGTCCAGTACTGAGGCAGTGAGTGACAGACTGAGTGAATGAATTTGATGTTTCTCACCACTGAGCGTAGTACGGGCGAGTTTTGGTGGTGTTGCTGACATCGGCCAGTTCACAGGGACTGTCGTTGGATGGGAAAGGGGGTTCCACTCTGTGGAGGGTGATGCTCAGTCACGTCAGCTCTGCAGCTAAGCAGTTATTGTGTCAGCCATATGGGGCTTGGTAGGTGTTACACTGCACGCGTTGAATCAAAACAGGCACGACTGAACACCACCGTTGTGACCAGGCAGCAGTGCAGCGTCTCCTCAGTATGACACTGAGTGCACTCTGTAGATGGTTGGTGACAAGTCAGGGTGTGGCTATGCATGGGGAACCGGAATGAGTGGCGTGGGGGGGGGGGGGGGGGTGGTAATGCCACTGAAGTGGCACAGCAGATGAGGCAGCAAATAGCAGATCAGGCGATCCCTTTCAAAGACACAGGTGTATTTTGAATTTTATGTGGCTCAGCAAACCTGACCTTTTGTTTCGAAGTTCAGTCTCTTCCTCCCCTAGCTTCTTCTAGTATTACACAGTACAGTTGAAACTGGTTGTATTGAGTGCAGAGTTGGCTCTGTTTAGAGTTTTTTACTACATAAGTGATTTTTTTTTTGTTATTGTTGTGGATAAAGGATTTAAAAACAGAACAAAACAAAAAGAAATTCACAAGTTGGTATTGTAATGACATCCAGCTATACATCAGTCTAATGCAGTATTACTAGTAATTCCCACTTGACTAGAAATGATACTATAATAGGTTTGTAACTATTTTTGACTGATTCATAACATATAATAATTACAAAGTTTGCAACTTGAGCTTATGCATGTTGTACCATGTCCATCTTTCAGCGTGTTGATGTCCACCCCAAAATATTCCACAAACAAATCACGGCGACCACTCCAGGATGATAAACTACGTTGGTCACCAGACTCCATCGTTGCCCGTGGCAATCTGATGCCAAAGTCCTATGATTGTGTCCTTGACCCTGTTGTGAAGGTGAGTGTTTCTCTGTCACTCTTCATTGTGATTGACAGCGGGTTTGACATAATGTACCATTGGGGGGTATGCCATGTGCAGACATGTTGTTAGGGAAAATGATAGGGTAGGAATTTGTACGGAATTTGTAGGGGGTGGGGGGTGGAAAGATGTACAATAAGCGACAAGGGAATTGGCTACATTTATGACTTAAGTTCAGTTTTAAGTGCTGCAATGAGGTTTACAGAACAGCAAATAGAACCAGTGAGAGGCCCGTGATTTGTGATCAGTGACACAGGCTTAGAGGTCGTAGGTTTGAGTCTTGTCAGAGGTGTACATATTACTGGAATTTTTTAATATCTGGAGGTCGTAGGTTTGAGCCTTGTCAGAGGTGTATTGTAGATACAAAAGTTGACTGCAGGGTTCGTGATGAAAATGAAATAATAATAGAGGTGTATAGTGTTGGGATTTTCTGGTTTCTGGATGAGTTGTTGAGTGTTCTGTGGACCAGAATGGGGAGAGCTGGAGCCACAAACTCCAGTTGCTTGACCGACATTGTTGTGTGCCTGTGTCTGTCAGGCCTTGCTGATAACAGGATACATACTGAAGCTGAAAAGAGGCATAGAAAACAGCCCTGTCATGTATCCAGATACACCTTACTGGGCTATGTAACTGTCTGTCTCACACCTTACTGGGCTGTGTAACTGTCTGTCTCACACCTTACTTGGCTGTGTAACTGTCTGCCTCACACCCAACTGGGCTGTCTAGCTGTCTGCCTCACACCTAACTGGGCTGTCTAGCTGTCTGCCTCACACCTAACTGGGCTGTCTAGCTGTCTGCCTCACACTTTAATGGGCTGTCTAGCTGTCTGCCTCACACCTAACAGGGCTGTGTGGCTGTCTGCCTCACACCTGACTGGGCTGTCTAGCTGTCTGGCTCAAACCTAAATGGGCTGTCTAGCTGTCTGCCTCACACCTTAGTGGGCTGTCTAGCTGTCTGCCTCATCTAACTGGGGTGTCTAGCTGTCTGCCTCACACCCAAATGGCCTGTGTAGCTGTCTGCCTCACACCTAACTGGGGTGTCTAGCTGTCTGGCTCACACCTTAATGGGTTGTCTAGCTGTCTACCTCGCACCGAAATGGGCTGTACAGCTGTCTGCCTCACACCAAACTGGGCTGTCTGGCTGTCTGCCTCACACCTAACTGGGCTGTGTGGCTGTCTGCCTCACACCTAACTGGGCTGTCCAGCTGTCTGCCCTCACACCTAACTGGGCAGTCTAGCTGTCTGCCTCACACCTAACTGGGGTGTCTAGCTGTCTGCCTCACACCTAATGGGCTGTCTAGCTGTCTGCCTCACACCTGATTGGGGGTGTCTAGCTGTCTGCCTCACACCTAAATGGGCTGTCTAGCTGTCTGCCTCACACCTGACTGGGCTGTCTAGCTGTCTGTCTCACACCTAACTGGGCTGTACAGCTGTCTGTCTCACACTTAAATGGGCTGTCTAGCTGTCTGCCTCACACCTGATTGGGGTGTCTAGCTGTCTGCCTCACACCTAACTGGGCTGTCTAGCTGTCTGCCTCACACCTAACTGGGCTGTACAACTGTCTGCCTCGCACCTAAGTGGGCTGAAAAATGTAACTGAGAAACGCTTTCATGGAGAGTATTATGATTTTCATAATAAAGCTATTGAATTTCATCTATAGAAAAAGCATTTGTTTACTGTTTTCATGAACAAAATTGGTCTAGTGGATGGGGTAAAAATAAGACTTGTGTGGATTTGACAAAAAATACAGAAGCTCACTGACACATGTATATTAATTGTCTTTTGTCTTTTCATTGTAGTTTTCCTCCTGTTTGTTAACATTCACACAGGCTTATAAATCTCAGACCTAATTCAACAGGCTCGCTAAAGCACAGTCATCTCGAACCATTTCATCAAGAAATAATTGAAAAGAGATGGACTTCTTTCAAGACTAGAAGAGAAAAAACAAAACAACGAAAAAACAGCCCAACTTCTTTTGAAAGACAACTCATGAACGGAAACATCTCCGATTCATTGATGATGGTAGGGCAGGAGGAGTAAATACAAAACAGTGGTCTCCTCTTGAGTTGACCCAGCACATCCTGACTGGCTGCACACCAAAAAATGAATGCGCCAAGGCCTCGCTTAAGGAGTCAAGCATTTATAGACTGGCGCAAGTAGACTGTTTTGAGAATTTTTATGGTGTCAGAAAGTTGATTCTCCTCATTTCTTTCATATGGTTTGTCAAGATTCAAGGCAGGTGGTTCCAAGCAGACAAATTAAAATCAAAGGAATGGGACTATTTGGGTGCTTCAAGCTGGCACAAAGATAGAGTCAGGAGTGAGTGCAAAGGCCTGAAATGTGCCGTCAACTGTGGGGAAGGTCATGCATTGGAAGATTGTG